>CM076578.1:670297746-670494985 GCA_034641835.2 Pinus albicaulis
ATTTTCATATAACATATTATTAGCTCTACTAATACACTTGTAATTAAACTATGTTGTTGGATGGTTTAATGAGGCGTAACTCTATATTTCCCATTGAACTGGTATTGATAGCCCTGATCCCATACCCACCCGTACCCATGTACCAATGAAAATAAATAAGTAAACCTACCTATAATTATAAAGGTGTAAAAATAAATAATAAATATGCATCTACTTGGAGAACAATATGAAAAGAAAATTGTGGATGTAACCCCGATCTCGTTCCCATGTACCAATAGAAATAAATAAGTAGACCTAGTTGTAGGTATAAAGGTGTAAAAATAAATAATAAATATGCATTTATGGGAGAATAATATAAAAGGAATATTGTGGACTCAACACTGTTCTTCATGTCCAAAACGCCACAAAAATCAGCGACATATCCATCTGTTCAAAATACCTAGAAAAACGTCATGCCTCAAATGCAACAGAGACATTAAAAAGCACCACGAAAAAATCAGATATAGAACCAAATATTTAATCAAGAGATAATGTTCTTCATCAAGAGAGAGATATGTATTACATGGAGTAATAAAACACATATCGTCAACTGCAAAGTTAACGATATATATAACGTTGGACATAGATAGACATATTTTTTGGTGAAAACTATACTGCACTCACTAATGTGGTTTCCAAGGTTGGTTTTGTGTCTCAAACTTTCCAAGTGATCAAAGAAGGAATTGCAGGAGGTAGGTTCGTCTCTTGAGATTTTTATGGACGAGTGTTTAGAGATGCCAATGCTAAAGGTTTATATTTGGGCCATAGAGGCATTTGTAGGTGCATTAAGCATCATCCCGGGCAGGGAGTTGTTTTTTCTGGTTGAACTCTCCCTATATAAGTGGTACTTCTCACTGCTAGTTCGACAATCAAGACTCAGGTTCTTCCCAAACTATGACGTTTCATCGTTCATTACCCCTTCCCTACCTCTTAATAGAATAGGGAGTGTCTATTTATCTTATTATATGAGGCATTCAGGCGCCTTCCCCTTTTGTGATAATATAGCTAGCCAAAATTTGATAATATCTCTGATGGTTTTTCCATTCATATCATAATGGCTCATTCCCTCAGGGACCCTTAGCTATGGGCATTACTTGACCTACTTCATTTTGGACCAGGCAGGACCCAAGGTCTCGAGCCAAGGATTTAGATCCAACTCCTATACACTTACGTCTTACCATGCTCACACACAAGCAAGCATTCGATTAACTAACTTTGATCTTTATTGCACATTACTAAATATCTTTGCTAATTTGATTAGAGAAGCAAGGGTTTTTAGATTTGATAGGAAGGGTTGTATCACAATGGCAGTTGGGGGAGTTGTTTTCAAAGAGAAATTCCTTACAGCATAATGAAAAAAAACAATAAACTAGTTAAAGAACTAAAACAAGATATTGGTTTAGAATATTCCAAAGAAAAAATTGAAAAATAAAAATAAAAATAAAAATAAAAAATGATAAAGAAGCTTCCAAATTAATGCTAAATTATATATGGATACTTTCAAAATGAATACTTGGAAAGAAATATTTTTTTCTTATTTTCTATATAAACTTATATATATGGCTATTTAAGATGAATAAAAATAAGAAATGATAAGAACCTTCAAAAATAATTATCACATACATCTTTTTGGTTTTATGAACTTGTTTTCTATTTAAACTTTTTATAAATGGATATTTAAAATGAACCAAAAGAAGAAAGACTAAGAACTTTGAAAGGAATTATCACATACATCTTTCTTGTTTTAGAAATTATTAAACATATATGAAATAAGTTTTTACATTTCAATAGTTGGAGGGAAAAATCAATGAGAACGAAGCAATTGTGAAATTTCAATTTAAAAAAGTTCCATGCTTAATGAAACAAAAGCAATTGTGAAATATGGATGGATGTCCATAAGAAATAAAAAGAAGGAATTGACTAAGAAGGTTTAAAATAAACACAACATGTGTGTGTTTTTTTTTTATAGAAATTAATTAAGAAGCTTGCAAAGAAACACACCATGTGTGTTTTTCTTATTATATTTTCATAAAAATCCAGAAATTGGTTAAAAATCTTGTTATAGGAAATATAAACTATGGTGGAAGATAAGTAGGCTTTTTTAAGAATGTAAAGTAAATTTCAAATTCCAATTAGAAAAATGTAAATTTAGATTGTGAATATATCTTTCTATATAAATATATGATCCATTGTTATATATATATATATATATATATATATATATATATATATATAACTTAAATTTATAGTTGTACCATATAACATTGAATAAAAAAAGCTTCAGGTACAAATCTATTTGTATGTATGTTTCAATGAGTTCATAAAAATCATGACCAATCAACATAGAATCTTATGGAATCATACGGAGCATATAACTTAAATTATTTTTAAATAAATCACATTAGTTACCAATATTTTAACATAATAATGATAAACTGAGAAACTATCTACCCTAGTAACCAATTAAAAACTGTTAAAATTTACTCAAAAATAAAATAAATGAACCATAAACTAATAAAAAAACATTGGAACTTACACATAAACTACATAAACATATTGATGCAATAATGATGAATATAATAAGCAACATTCTACTCTATATGCATTAACTTCATAATCATATTGATGCGCTAGTGATAAACATAATATATACCCATTACAGAAACCAAATATCATCCTTTTTAATGCACAGACTTATAACTACAACTTAAATAAAATAAAATAAATATCATCCATCATTACTCTACTGTATTATATCCACAATCCTGAATAAAAAAATCACTAGTGATGAAAATAAAAAAAATCCCAATACATACTAAAAAAACCTTAAAAAATAAAAAAATACTTGTGATGAAAATAAGAGTATCCCAATAGATACTAGTGATAAACATAATATAAACCCATTACAAAACCAAATATCATCCTTTTTAGTGTAGAGGCTTATAACTACAACTTAAATAAAATAAAATAAATATCATCCATCTTTACTCTACTGTATTATATCTACAATCCTAACTAAAAATATCACTAACAATGAAAATAAAAAAATCCCACTACATATTAACAAAAACCTAAAAAAAAACTTGTGATGAAAATAGGAGTATCCCAATAGCTCGGCGTTTCTTTAGTTATCCTCTCCCTCAACAATATTTTGAGGCGTTTCTTTAGTTATCATCTCCGAAATAGCTCGGCAAGCCATGTCAAAAAGACTTTTAATATCCAAATCTCCGAAATAGCTCGGCAAGCCATGTCAAAATGATTTTTAATATCCAAGTTGTGAGGGTTCGCAATCCTTGCAATTTCGAGTAGGGTGTTGCGGTCTAATTCACATCCATCTTTCAGTATTTCCACATTTACATCCAACCTTTCTGCCTCATCTTTGGTCAGCCCATCGTCTGATATAATGCGCAATGGTAAGTGCAATATTCGATTACCTGATCGAAAATGATGATGAGAACATGCCAGAGTTTATTAAATTATATATATTACACCCTTTAAATTAAAGTACATAATATTTTAAGAATAAAACACATTAATATATTTGTATTACAGATAAAATAATCTATCATAATAATAAAATTTCAAATTCTCAAAAAATTAAATCCATAAAGTAAGAAAACAAATTTCATTAAAGCAACTTAGCAAAATCAAATATGATATAGTCAAAGTAGATTTAGAAAACATTTACAACCAAAGTAAATTTAAAAAAACATTTATAACCAGATAACCGCGTACCACAGTGATGTCAACGAAGCACTAAAAAAGCAACGAACAAAAAAGAACTACACATGTACAAATATAATGACAATGAAATAGCAAGGGAGTTTAAATTGTCATTAGCACAGCAACTTCAATAATCAATTTGCAGTGGACACGTTACTAATGTTAGAAACTGGGCAGTCTGCAAGAAATTTGTTCAAATCTAATTCTCCACATTGGCCACCGTGAAAACTGATCTATGTTCTTTCTAGCGCTACTCAAGACATAGAAAGAACATGTATATCTCACACCGGTTTTGTGCAGACTTACCTTTCATGAATTTTATGTTTCATGCCACAGTAAGATCATTGGAATTGTAAATTCCAAAACTGTTGTTGTAGCTTCTCAAATATCATGACGGCCTGTTATGATTTTGAAATTCTTGTATACCGTGTGCGTCCTCCTCTGTAAAAATGCATACAACACTCACAAACCAAATTGTGAGCTATTTCATGTTACTGAAATTAAAGAAAGATGGTTACAAGCATGCAGAAATGACAAACCATTTTCTTAAAGTCTCTTTCATGTTTGTTGTCTGGATGTTGATTCCGGAGCAGGCAGGATCCAAGATCTTGAGCCAAGGATGTAAATCGAACTCGTATACAATTACTTTTTATCCCATCGTGCAAGCATTTGATCAACAACTTTGATTTTTATTACGCATTACTGAACATCTTTGCTAATTTATTTAGAGAAGGGAGGGTTTGTAGATATGAGTGGAAGTTCCATGTAGCTTTTGGAGTAATTGTTAAGGGTTGCTTATTGTTTTTTCTAACTATTAATATTATGGTATATAAATCTTCAAGTGTCTAACATTTAATTGGGCAGTTAGTAGAGTGTTTTTTCAAAGAGAAACATTCTTGAGACTTAATTAAAATAGCAATACTCTATTTAACATAACTATTACAATTTTATTATTATTATTATAATCATCTAAAAGATATTTAAATATCTTATTATATCTTACTAAAATAATCATAAGACTTTTAACTATCATTGATATAATGTTATTATATATTAAAATATTTACTTCTCTTAAAACATTATAGGATCATGTTAAACATCAAAACATTTCATTTGGATTTGGTGGAGTGAGGATGAACTACATTAGATGGTTCACCAAATCCAAATGATGTGATTAATTTGAAAGACATTTATCTACATTATGAATCACAAAAGCCTTAGATATAACATAAAAAGTCTTGTTTTATGATACATCTCGCATTCCCAAAATTTAAAAAGTTAACTAAATTTTAAGTATGTCCCATCCAAAATAGTTAGAAATGACTATTCATTTGCCGAGAATGGCCTCTGGCTGCCCTGGCTAGGCCTCATTCTCCTGGTGGCTCCTGGTGGCCCTGGTGGCCTTTGGAACTTCTCTAAAGAAAAATCACACTCAGAAGTCCTCAATTGGCTTTACAAACCTCACCAATGGCTCTAAAATGCTCGAATTAGTCAATAATGACTCTTCCTTTTCTCAGAATGGTCGAAAATTGAGCATTCTACACTTTTTCCCAATATCTCCTAGGAAAACTCCACTAAATGTGGAGAACTCCAGTTAACTAGAGTTAGATTAGAGATGACCACCAAATTTTGCGCACCCTTATCTGCTACGCCAATAAAGTCATGCATTAAAAGTTATGGTTAGGGTGGTCGCCACATGTGCACCCCAAAATGTTAAGTGGCTTATGCGTTAGCGGAAACAACGGAATACCATATCGGAGTTTCATTATACATATATACATTTCTGATCAACATCGGATCCCTTTTACGGGACTTGGAAATATCAAAAAAATTCAAAACCGTAATACAAGGTACATCACAGATCACACATCATGGAATATAACAATACCCTTAAGTTTTAAACAATACAAGTGCAGACGCGAAGTTGCGATCGCATTGCCACATCGCAATTTTGCTAAAATACCTTTTCGGAGATCGCGAATGTTAACATTTCACAATGCCGCCACTTTATTGACTTCACAGACCACAACAAATGCATTATTTCTATCTTGTACGATATGCGATCTCATCGCATCACATACTAAATAGTTTATCGTGCGAAATTATTATCCATAACCACAGAAATCTGTGATATGCACTTAAGCGCTATATCAACATGTGGTTCCTCTCACATCATCACATCGCCGCTTATGTTATTTAATTTGAAATTTTTTCCATGTAAATAAAATTGTTGATGATTTTGATGCACGCAATCTCTCCTGTTGTGATTTAGAATCTCTATTGTTGATCTCCCACTTCAGCTTCTGCGATCTAATCACCATCGTTCGACCCTTGCTATTGACTAGATCACGACCGTCCATTCCACCTACAACATTTTCATGGCTATGCAAACCTCGATTCTATATGCATAGTTCAAGACTCCATGACAGCCACAAATTCAGATCCCACTTTGCTGAACGATCCGGTTCTGAACCTATTTTGGAAAGTGATCAACAGGATATAACTCAATCATACGAACTCAAATTTTATGAAATGAGTTGCGTTGGAATCCTGGTGAAGAGATCTAAGCTCTCGTTTTGGTTTGAATATTTTTTTAAAACTTTTAAATTTTAGCTAATCCTTAAGTCCTGATCCCAATCTGATTACTCCTTCCCATTGATGGGCTTTTAGACACACAATAGATGATGATTATCGGCCTTGAGATTCAACACTATGCTGCTTTGCAGTTATATCAACTGATTTTTCTTGACAAGTCTCTTTGGAAATCACCCTGACATTCCTTGCACCGCAACTAGCTATGTCTCTTGACCATTTCTCTCTGGTTGTTTCTGACCCACTTCAGCATTGCTGGCTACTATAAACTGATGCATACCTTGTTGTACCATTCTTCTCTCTATGTGCTTGGAAAACTATTAGCCTTCCCACTGAGAATGAAGTCCCTCTTGCAACAAAGGCATACAAGATTCTTCTTAGAAATCCACTTTCCAAATTAAGCTCGCAAGATGAGTGAACTCTTTTTGTTACAAAAACACCAGCTTGTTCTGCAATGGCTTCAAAATACCTTGCATCTTGTCCACTTCTTCACTGAATGGACCAAAAATTCCTGTAACATCTTGTGACAAGAACACATGATCAATCTTGAAAAGAAAATCTTATGCAAGAATTGAAATGAAGAGCACCTCTTTTTTCTTCTTCAAAGCACTGATTGTCACCTTCCTGTAACATGACATACATGGTGATCCTCTTCCACATTGGTGTATCCATTTGTCGACTCACAATCAACAAACACCCTCGACTAAAACATAAGTCGTGCTTGTATCTATGTACAATGA
This sequence comes from Pinus albicaulis, assembly GCA_034641835.2. NCBI lineage: Eukaryota > Viridiplantae > Streptophyta > Pinopsida > Pinales > Pinaceae > Pinus > Pinus albicaulis. The sequence goes on from CM076578.1 coordinate 670,304,841, forward strand.
ACCTATTTACAAGTTCGCCATTTACACATACAAACTCATGCATGTAAACTTTCAACTCTTCTTTTCAAGTACAAACAATTACATAATCCCAAAACATGTGGGTGACTGTAAGAGCTTAACTGAATGATATTTCTACAACATAAGTGAGTAAAATACCCATATTTTACACCTCCATGGCGAAATTGTGCAACAAAAAGAAATTCCTTCAACTGAACAACATTCACATGTAATCTTGCATCCTACAATTTGTGATCCTTTTCTGCAACTTGTCATACTTTCAACAGATATTCAGGCATACATAAGGCTAAAATTTTCGTCTATGTACAAAGTAAATGCATGCCTTACTTAGTCAAGAAATTGAGCCATTTCTTGCCAACCCACATCAATGGCGATTTGTCCTATTGAAAATTCTCTTCTTGTGAATCATCTTTACTCACATCAATGATGGAATCCCCTATTCCATTATCGCCAGTCTTTTTATCCACTTTCTTCAAATGCTTGGGATGAATTGTTGAATGCAGTGTCCAACATTGGAAAATGAGATGTCCCTTTTTCTGGCAATGTGTGCAAATCTTTTGCATCTTCTGTGCAAGTCACCTTCACTTCAACTGTTTCTTGTATGCTTTCATTTTCTTCTAGCATTTTGAAACTTCATGGTTACACAAACCACAATAGGAATAATAACTCTTTCTCCCATTCATGCATGCAGAATTTTCATGTTTAACATAGTCATAAAAAACATGATTATGGGAATAATTATACCTTGACTGCTGCTTTGAATGTCCATCTTTTTCACCTTATTGAGAAGATGAACTTGAAGAGGTTCCAACTCTCTTTTGAAGACCAACAAGATTGTTCATGTCCTTAGAGCTTTCACAACTCTCTTGTTTGCCATAAGTTGCATGTCTAAAAGCATCTTGCTGCAACATGGGTTTCAAATAATTGCATTCAACTTGATTACAAAGTTTTCACTTTTTATGGTTTGAACCTGCAACAAAAGTCCTTCCTGGAACTGTTTCAAGTGCCTTCATGGCTTTAGAACTTTCTCCATAAAGTTGTCCATAGCCAAGACCCAAATACTTAGGCCTTTCCTGAACCATGCCTTGTGCATGTTTGCCTAATCCCTTACCTTCATAGCCCATTTTGATAATCAATTTGGACCTTATCCCTCTAGTGTGTTTTTCAAATGAACCTACACATTTATCTTGAGAGGAAATTGAAGAAAAAATTGAATTATTTACGTTTTCTTCAATCACATGCTTGGCTAACGATTCTTTAGAATCATGGAGTTGAATCTCCATCTCATGCATCTTTTGAAGAAGTTCATGCTTCTCTTTCTTCATAGCAACCAATTTCTCTTGAATTTTAGTGCTCTCCCTTACATCTTCATACAACTATTGCACCATATCTTTCATGACGTGAAAGTCCTTCTTCATCTCTTTCTCAAAGAGTCTTACAAAGGAGGAGGATTTAGAAACATCACTTGATGAAATTGTCATAACTATGTAAATTAATTAAAGAACTTCAAAAACCATTCACAAAGCTTCAAAAACAATTGAAAAAGCTTCAAAAACAATTTGGCTATAGATTCAAGCTCTTCTCTACAGCTTGTATCTCTTCTTCAAGTAGCCTCTTTTGCAAACAATCCCTCTTGTGCTTCAAGGGTTTCCTTGAGGTCATTTGGGTAAGGAGGATACTTTCAGCCTTCTTCCTTCTTCTCCTCTTATGGAATTACCTAGCAGTAGCTCCCTTTCACTTCTAGCAAACTCAAACTTGTAAGAATCAGTCAATTTTCAAACAGTTAAATTCTTTGCATTGTTAAACACCCTTCAAGTCAAACAAGCAAGCAAGAAAACTTGTGCTCTGTCAAGCAAGCAACCTAGTGCTCTGTCAAGCAAGCAACCTAGTGCTATGATACCAACCTGATCTGATATGGGTGGCTAACTTGTTTTGCTATGTAAGCACCTCCCACTCAATTAAAAAAAATTAAGGATCTTGATTATGCATGCATGTGTGGAGTTGAATTCTTGATTCAGGTGTATGTGTTTTAACTGATTTAAGGCTTTATGTGTGAGAAATTAAACATTTTTTTAAGCTGATTAAAATCATGTACAACAACCATAAATTGTAGAAAATTAACTAACAACACATAACAACAAACATAATAAAGGAGTTCACCCTCAACACTTGGGCTACGTCTCCTTGAGCCTCCGTCAATGGAATTGGCTCTTTGGGATTAAGATGGCCAATTTATTTTACAAGATTATTCTCAACTCCAATGGTTGTTTGGATTGTACCAATGGGTTTAGAATACCAAAATACCCCTAGATTGACTACTCAATCTTTGTAAATGGACCTAGGCTCCCTTCGACTTGACCTCTTCTATTGGTTTCCTTAAGCTTCCTTGAGCTTATTTGTGGCACAAAATCTCATAGAAGTCCTATTATTATCCTGAAACCTATTCTAATATCTCATACACATATCAATAATCCTAAATAGGTTGTTCATTCGCTTAGAATGAACTCCGGCTCCCCATTCTATGCCTCCAACACTTGGTGGCACAGGGCTCCCTGAAACTTCACTATGGATTATTAGGCTCTAAAGGTCTCGAAATGGATCTAAAAATACCTCCAATGGATTTATAATGTCCCAAACAGTCAGAAATGACTATTCATTTGCTTAGACTGGCCTCTGGCTGCCCTGGCTAGGACTCATTCTCCTACTGGCTCCTAGTGGCCCTATGGCCCTTGGATATTCTATGAAGCAAAATCATGCTTACAAGACCTCAGATGGCTCTCCAAACCTCACCAATGGCTCTAGAATGCTCGAATTAGTCAAGAATGACCCTTTCTTTTCTCAGGATGGTTGAAAATTCTGCCTTCCGCACTTTTTCCCAATATCTCCAAAGAAAACTCCACTAAATGTGGAGAACTCCAGTTAACTGAGTTAGATTAGGGCTGACCACCAAATTTTGGGTGTCCTTATCTGCTCCACCACTAAATTCATGCATTAAAATTTATGGTTATGGGGGTGGCCACATGCGAACCCCCAAACGTTAATTGGCTTATGCGTTAGCGAAAATAGCGGAATACAATATCAGAGTTTCATTATACATACATACGTTCAAGATCAACATCGCATCCCTTTTATTGGAATTCACAATATCAAAAAAATTCGCAACCGTAATACAAGGTACATTACAGATCACATGTTGTAGAATATAACAATACCCTTAACGTTTAAACAATATAAGTGCTGATGTGAAGTTGTGATCGCATCGCCATATTGCAATTCAGCCAAAATTCTTTTTCGTAGATTGCGAATGTTAACATTTTGCAATACTACAACTTTACTGATTTCCTAGACCACAAAAAATACATAATTTAAATCGCATATGATATGCGATCTCATTGCATCAGATACTAAATAGTTTATCGTGCGAAATTATTATCCATAACCATCGAAATATGTGATATGTGCTTAAGCGCTATATCGAAACATGGCACCTCTCACATCATCGCATCACTGCTTATATGATTTAATTTTTGATTTCTTCCATATAAATAAAACCATCGCTGATTGCGATGCACACAATCTCTCCTGTTGCAATTTAAACTCTCTACCGTTGATCTCTCACTGCTGCTTCTACAATCTAATCACCACCATTCGACCTTCGTTGTTGACTAGATCATGACCATCGGTTCCACCTGCAACATTTTTGCAGCTGTGCAATCCCCGATTCTGTATGCAGAGTTCAAGACTCCATGACAACCACCAATTTGGATCCCACTCTACTGGTCGATCCGATTCTGAACCTATTTTAGAAAGCAATTAGCAAGCCATAACTCAATCATACAAACTCAGAATATGATGAAACAAGTTGTGTTGGAATCATGGTGACGAGCTCTATGCTCTCGTCTTGGTTTGAAGAATTTTTGAGCACTTTTAAATTTGAGCTATTTGGATTGAAATCCTCTAGATTATTATTCGAAAGCATTGATGAAGTCATAAATCTTGAAGAAACTCCATGGAATGATATTCATCATTGTTCCTCCTTTCTTCCCTGTCTAGATTCCTAAGTTTCCCATGCAACGATTGCTCCCCTTTCGACCCCCATTCGAATCCACAATGTGTTGTCTGAAGGAAATATGGAAGGCATCTCGATAATCATGCCTATAGATTTCTTTCTGAAACATGGAGTCATTATGAATATTCACATCGAAGTCCCACCCACTCCCTTCTACCCAGTTCTTACCGGTCACCCATTTTCCAAATGGAGCATTGTTTATAAACCTCCCTCAGCTTGGGGGCATGGGTACAGTTGAGTTGTGAGTTCTTTCACAAACTTTTCCAAGGCGATGCTTACATACAATTCCAATGATAAAAAAATGGCCTTATTTCTTTTATTCATGATGAGAAGTAGTCATCTTAGCCTCGCATTGGGCTCTACCTAAGAATTATTATGCTTGATTTTGCATGGATATTTTGTACATTAGTGTGCATTTTTTGGTGTGATTTGTTTACTTTCTTCAAACATGTTTTCACCTACTTACCATGTCCGCTTGGTCTGCAAATGTCGACGAACCCTATTCCTTATGTCGATTTCACTGATGGCACTTCTCGTAGTACACGAAATATTTCTTCCACTGTGTGGGAACTCTATGCTCCCAATGGTGAGTGAATGAGTTTATAGGGCATGTTTCTAGGTCAAAAACCTAAAAATATTGTTGAATATAGTGCGTTATCGATCTATTATTGGAAGTTGTTTCTCTTGGTATGAATGCATTAGTTGTTAAGTTGATTCGAAAATCATTGTATTACAATTGAATAGACATTAATCTGTCAGAAACCCTCAGATTTTAAGGATGTATCTATGAGTTTCCCTCTTGTAAATAATTATTTATTACATCACTTATCAACATATTCCAATAAATCTAAATAAAGTAACAAATACAGTGGAAAATTATGTTTTAGATAGACATCTACATCACATGTAAAAAGGAAACCATGACATAATGAGGACATTAAATAGGATCAAGGAAAACATGTATATGCATATATATAAAGTTTGAAAAATGTATGTAACATCAAAAATCAATAATTTGTGTTCTTGGATATATGGCTCATTGATCCTACATAATTGAAAAATGACAAATAATATACATGTCTATCCACTGACATGGTGCTCATGATACCATAAAATAGCTCTAATAACTTAGCCTAACAACTAGTGTAATCTATATGACACCCCCACATTGTGCCTGTGATATTGGAGAGGTATGCCATCTTTGGTCTTTAAATTCAGAATGCCTCTAGTCAAGGCATCCATGTTTCACTCTATCTCCACCATAAGGTTAGACCCCTCAACGTAGGGAGAATCATCAAGATGGAGAGCCACTCTCTGTGCTATAAGAGAAACCCTTGGAGGTCTCTCTGGTCCAACATATGCATATCATAAGTCCAAATCTCAGTTCATAATAAATAAAAAATAAAAAAAACCTAAAAAAATTCAAAAAATATGTTTTACCTAGGTCGTTCCATCATCCTCCTGGTGGTAAAGGAAGATATGGATCTCCGCTAAAGTCTGTCCCTATGTATGCCCATTCATTGACCATGATAAGCTATTGTTGCATCCATACGAAGAATGAAACCATGGAAGACATATGTCCCCTGCCACCAAGGCAAGGCATCACCTCACTCCACCTCAGCAATCGTGGATCTTCGATGCAGGAGGTCCCACCTATATCGACTAGTACCAAAACAATGGAACCCAGTCCAGGAAAAGTGTCACCAAAATCGACCCATAGCCAAACTACTTAAGTTTTCCTGTCTTAAATTTTGTGAGTTGGTCCTTCATGTTGATCAACAGTCCCTCGCTTTAGTTGAATGCAATTGGACTGAGATCTTCTATGGCATACTGGAAATGAGAATTTATTACCTCATAAAAGGCTTGTACCCCTGCCACGCAAGCTATAGTGAATAGGAAGATTCTCAATGGAGGTTGTATGAAAATATTTATGTCGATATTCCCACTCTTTATTTTATGGGATCCATCACTGCAATGTCTCGCTATGAGCATATATTTACTCTCCTCTAGGGCAAGAACCTAATAGCTAAACTATTTTTCCTCTCCTAGATAAACCATTCATGAAGAAATGTCAGACACCTCTATGTCCAACTCCTAATCTCCTACCACATACACTTTGCAGTCCAAATTCCACCACCTTACCAAATCCCGCAATAGATCTACCTGGGCACTCATCCCAGGGGTTCAGAAAAACTTCAGAAGTCCATAATCACGAAGTGCCCTTATGAAATGGGGGTATTATGTAGCGTTTTGATAATCTGCCCCATCACCACTCTCTTTCCACACAATGGCCATTTTTCACCTGCAAATAATAATTAAACAAAGATTGATTACCTTTCCTGGAGAGAAATTGGGAAAATAATTCTTGAAATCTGAGCTTTGGTTAAAAAATTTAACTCTCGGCCCCAACATGATTGTCTTGCAATTATTCCGTGTTGTTATCAAACTAGTCCTATTGGGCCTAGGGTGAACAACACGGTTTTGATGGGTGAATCCTGAGTTTGTTGCCCATGAGCCCTAATTTTTTTAATACTCCCATAGACACCTAACTATGGTGGAAAATCACTTAAAAATAAAACCAAAGTGGAGACAAAAGAAAGGATTCTTATTTGCAACAAATGAATTGTTGAATGGTCTCTTAGATTGGTCGTACCCCACACCTAAAATTCGAGGTAATTTGGGTAAAAATATCTCTAATTTTACAAGTGGTAAAAAGTGAATTTCAGTTTTCAATTTTGAGTTTATATAGACTTGTTAAAATGAATTTTAGCATTTAAAGAAGCATTTTCTTAATTATGATTATATAATTTTCTCGATCAAAGTGAAATTTGTTTACATGTGTAGCAACAAGAAATTATGATTCAATGACAGTAATTGGTGAAAGATGAGTATTGTTTTATTTCTTTTTCAGAGTTGTTAAGATAAATGAAAAAGGGACCCCTTGGAGTCATCTTTTAGCTCTTTTCTGACTCTCGAAACATGAAAATATTTTCAAGCACTTGTCATTTTGAGCTCTTTAATTTAATGAATTGACATATACTTAGTAAAATTTTAACCTTTTTCTAGATTGAGATAGACGAATTACGAAAAATGAATACCTTAGTCAAACATGACTAAGAGATTCTAATGGATATCTTTTGATACCTTTTCAGATTCAAGGGACTATCTACGAAAATTGACCATTGAAGTTTTATTTTTCACCTCTTTTTCAAACTCCCTAAACATGAAAAATATGTTGAGTTACCCCTCAGTCAGACTCATAAAAATTAAACAACATAGGACTTGTCACCATGACGAGACCAAGCTACTCCTTCCTAGGGCTTGTTAAACTTACTAGGATGGATTCATCCAAAGGGTGAATGTATATGACAATCATATGGTATACTCTTCAAGCTTGTGAAAATAAATAAAAAGGTACTCACTAGAAATAGTGGGGAAAAATGGAAGTAAAAATGTCTTGTATTTTGTATCAAAGGCAACATGTCACTTTTGAACATGACAGACATCTGCATCTCATGTCAGGTTTGGGATATCCTCACTTCGTTACTTTCCTTCCTAAGTTTGGGAAATCTATTCGTCTCTCATTCGGTCATATCCTATCGTATCCATGACCATTGATCCCATTTTGAGGAAAATGTTGCCAAACTCCAGAGCCATGTCACATATATGTTCAAGAGAAGTCTTGTCTAAAAATTCAAACATCTTGTGCCACATTTGACCTTCTTTACCACAATCCTAAATCACTGTCATTAACTTTGCATCAAATCCTTTGTTTTGTTTTGATGACGTGGGAAACATTATGACCCTCCTTTGATAGATCACTTCTTTTCAGCTGCAGCTCATTATCGAGGAAGATGATCTAGAAATTTCCTTTCAGTACCTTCGATCTTGCATGCCTCAATGGCAAGTTATTTTCATTTGAGGACAGGTTCACATCACTGACCTTCGATCAAATGATTCTGCAAGTGTTTGAATTCACATTAGATAACTTTTGAGGTCTAAAATGGGCCTCCTAAGAAAAATGTAGAACCAAAATAAAATTTATAAGAAATAATAGGATTCAAGATGATGATTTCAATCATGGGGGATGATTCACCATTTTTGGGGTAAAAAGGAAAAAGGTTTAAAAAATAATAAAATAATAAAACTAATTTTTCAACTTGTATTTTTAAATTATCTCCCTAATATTTTACTCAAATTTCGAATGGGAGTACTCGTTGGATGAAAAATTTAATTCTGAATCCAAGGAGTACCCATGTTGCATAATTTTTATGGATCTTACTACACCAAAAATGATAAATACATGATGATGCAAAAAAACTGCAATTTTCCCAATTCGTGGATTTGTGGGTTATGGGCCCATGATCTGAATGAAATAGTTCACTATGGAGCAACAAAACATATGAGATATTCTCGATTACATGCGATTTATTCAACACAAAGCTACAAAGGATCACTACCTCCAATACCATTGCACATATTGCTCACTTGACATAGTTAAACAACATAGGCTCCAAGCGGAATTTAACTTGAAATTCTCCAAACAAACTTCCACCACAATTTAAAACCTAGAATTGATATGAGCCATCCATCTGACCTGCTCACAAGACAGCAAAAAATGTGAATTTTCGGTGATGGCTAAAAAAAACCTCAGTGCACGATTCAATTGGTTCATTCTACCATAACATTTTCTAACTTATGGATCACCATCCAATTCCTACACTCAATGTACGCTGGAATCGATTTCCGTTGAATGGCCATGTTTTTTTACGGGTCACCATCGATAAATTCTATGATTGATGGTTGATATTTAACATACGCAATCCACATAATATTCAAACCTTTACACAAAAAAATGAATATTCGATCTATCTAAAAATTCACAGCCTCACAGAAGTTCAACAACTAATACAACTCGTTTTCACAATGACAAAATTCACGCTAACAAACACCAGATTTATATTAATCTTGAATTCGAATTACAACATGCATATATGAGCCAGATCGCCCTCTCTCGTTTGATGTTACATGCCGTCTGGCCTCTTCCACAAATGCACAAAGACTATAGTTTATAACAATGTAGAAAAGAGGATTGGACCATTCTAGATATGATGTTCCCTCATAAGATCTCTAAAATCACTCAACCAAATTACAAAAAACTCTATCGATAATATGAATTTAATGAAAATATTGTTCTTTAGGCCACATTGAATTTTGGAAGGTTAGGAAAATTAAATTTGACTTTGGGCGGGTTGATGCTCCTGCATCAGACTCCCGAGGTACAAAATTTCTATGACCTCCCGGTCATATGTCCTCTTCATTTCTTAACAATTCTACCCACATCCTCTGTGGAATTGCCTTTGTGATATTTCCGTGAGCTGCAACCAAAACCTCTGTAGTAATAAGTCATCCCTGCTACATGATACCTCTCTGAGCTTCTCTCTTCTAAGCCCAATCTTTCGACATCTCTCTGGTTCTCTCCTCTGGAACCATTTGAGCACTCCTATCTCTAGGCTGTTGCAATCTTCTCACCTGCACAACAATATAAAGACCACAAGCTTGAAAATATTCAACATAAGTGTACCTCTTCTTCCTTCGCATGTAAACTCTTTCTCGCAAGAAATATTTTCTTGCTCTAATACCACTTTGATGCAGCAAAACTGCAATTTTCCCAATTCGTGGATCTGTGGGTTATGGGCCCACGATCTGAATGAAATAGTTCACTATGGAGCAAAAAAAATTCCGATATATTCTCGATTACATGTGATTGCTTCAACACAAAGCTACGCAGGATTACTGCCTCCAATACCATTGCATAGATGCTTCACTTGACACAGTTAAACAACATAGGCTTGAGGCGAATTTTGACTCAAGTCTCCAATAAACTTCCACCACAATTTAAAACTCAGAATTGATATGAGCCATCCATCTGATCTACTCACAAGACAGCAAAAAATATGACTTCGCGGCGATGGCTAGAAAAAAAAACCTCGGTGCATGATTTAGTTGGTTCATTCTACCGTCACATTTTCGAACTTATGGATCATTGTCCAATTCCTATACTCAAATTATGTTGGAATCGATTTCCATTGAATGGCCACGTTTTTTTATGGGTCACCATCGATCCATTCTATGATCGATGGTTGATCTTTAACATACACAATCCACACAAGATTCAAACCTATACACAACAAATTCATTATTCGATCTACCTAAAAATGCACAACCTCACATAATTTCAACAACTAATACAACTTGTTTTCACTATGACAAAATTTACACTAACAAACACCAGATTTATATTAATCTCGAATTCGAATTACAACACACATATAAGGGCCATATCACAAATACATGTCGTCAGGCCTCTTCCACAAATGCACAAAGACTATAGTTTATAAAAATGTAGAAAAGAGGATTGGATCATTCCATATCCAATCTTCCCTCATAGGATCTCTAAATCACTCAACCAAATTACAACAAACTCTATCGATAATATGAATTTAACGAAAATATTGTCCTTTAGGCCACATTGACTTCTGGAAGGTTAGGAAGATTAAATTTGACTTTGGGATAGTTGATACTCCTGCATCACATGAAAAACCTGATTGCAATCAAATTTTCCATGTAATTCTCATTTTCATGTAGCAGGGTCCATCAAAAGTATGCAACATGGGTACACCCTGGATGAATAATCAAATTCTGCATCCAACGAGTGTTCCCACTGCAAATTTAAGTAAACCCATAGGGAGATAAGTTGAAAATACAAGTTGATGAAGTATTTTTTTTCTTGTATCCATCTAAAATTTGATGATCTAATCTAATATTATTTTATAATTTCCTTAGGAGGCCCATTTTAGACCTCAAAATTCCCCTAATGTCTCCTTTTTTCACACTCATAGATTGTGTTGTTCTACCTTCAGGGCCATCATCATAATTGGTGGTTTCTCTCATTCCTATTAATGGTTTACATCATCGATCAGTAATCAGGTGGTTTATACCATGTTTGACTTCAATATATTTATTCACATGGTTAGATTCATACTTTGGATGGTTCATGACAACGTTGAAGACCTTGGATTTCACCTGATAGATCCAGGTTGCATGGAGTTATTTTATATTCATGATTGTACACATGGTCCCTTTTATATGAATGGTTGTGTCCATGTCGTTGATCCTTAGACATGATCCTTTCTAGTCGGACGGTTGTGTCCATGTCATGGATCCTTATACACTATCCTTTCTAGTCACATGGTTGTGTCCATGTCATGGGTTAATGTATTGACATATACCTATTTAGAGATGTATTATTAGGCATAATCACATTAGAGATGTCATATGTATTGTACTATGTTTGATTTGGAGGCTTCCCGACGGTTGTTTCCTAAGTCCTAGCCTTAAATTGTAAAGTATTTCAACCATCACTTCATATTATACGTTCATGCTTTAGGGGGAATCTATTTTACAATATTTTTTCACACTCCCTGTATCATGCCCTGAGCTCTTGAACTTTTCCCCAAATGTCGCAAAGTGACAAATTTTGTTAATGTGTTCACCATGAAAACATGACCAAAGCATCCTTGAAGAACAAAATATAAATTCCTTGAATAAATTTAGGAATAGATTTCCAAAAAAACCCTATTTGTAGGTCCAACACAGTCCTAATGTGTTATTCCTCATGCTTTTGACCTTCACCATTATATGGGTCTAGCACTGCCAATGCAAGAATTCAAGTTAAAAAGCGTGTTGCTCCTCTTCTGGCAGTTTCTCCAAAAATGAAGGAGAAGCTTCTCCTACTAGAAGCCTCGATTCAGATAACTGGTAAAAGTTGAATAAGGATTTGGTTGAGGGCTCCCATTTTAGGCCTTTGATCCTACAATTAGGGATATTCTCCTTAAGATGTGGACCATATTCCCCCTTTCGTGGATCCCTAACTCCCTCTCCTTCCCTATAAATGAATTCCATACTTTCCTCAAATGGTTGATAAATTTTGATTGCCATCCTTGTGCTCAGTTGTGCCTAAATACTGCCATTTTATGAAGGAGAAAGGAGTGCTTGAAGGTCTTGGCTAGGATTTGGAAACTCATCCAAAGTAGGCTTCCAACATCAAAGCTTAAGTTTTTGTATGCTCCCATGACTTTCTATTAATAATACATTATGTGTTTGCTTCCCATAAATGTGTAAATCATTGCTCGTTTAGTGTGATACTCTCTAGTCTATCATATATTTAATGTTAGAATGAATTATGCTATGTATGATTTTCATGTTTCTGTTTGATCTCCCTAGCAGGTATTCATGTGCAACGACGTAAAGAGGATTAGGCTTGGAAGTGAGAATATTTGGAAACGATGTCAATAGGCATTAGCATCAGAGTGAGGTAGGGAATCTATCTTACTTTGTACTTTCTCAATTAATCTAGGGAAGTTTATACATATTTGTCTAGTTTTTTTTCTAGATCCTCTCATTAGGACTAGAGAGATCACTTCTATCCGTAGAATGGATTGTCTGTACAACACAAGATGACATCATTCCCTCCACGTGACCTCTTCCGAGAGCACTACGTGTCACTTGATTTTGTGCCCCTTGAACCTCTCATATGGTTGATTTTGGCTGCCATGTGGGATGCCAATGTGGTGCCACATCATCCTATATCCATGTCACCTTGCCACATAGTTTGGGTCCCATTTGGTACCCAACCCTTTGTGTAAAAACTGAAATTTCATGTTATAATAATTTTCTCCCTTTTTCATTTTAAAGTTTCCATCCTTAGGGCCTCCATCCCTGGAATTTTCACCATTATTTTTTTTGTTGCCACCACATAACCCTAAGGCCCTAGACAAGAATTCCGTATAGAACTTGTTCGGGAAATATTCATCTCAACATTTTTCTCTCACCTTCGCACATGTGCACACCTTCGAGGGCTCCCCAAGGTTTGAAGATGGAGATTTACTATTTTTCATTTCAGGAAATTAAGTTGGATTCAAGTGCATAAACAAACACAGGAATGAACCATTCCTCAATAATGACGCAAGAAATAAACATTCCACATTATCCATACAAAATTTAGACATTCCTCAACACAACAAGCATTCAATTAGCATTCATGCAAGATTTATATACATGGGAACTTATTTAAGATTTTATCTTGTAATATGAAGTATGGCAACTGAGGAGATTCTTTTAGCTCTCCACCCAACCTTAGATTGGTTACATTTTAATCTTTCTTGCATCCAATCAACCCCGATCCAAGTTTAGAGCTTGAGTAGGAGTGCTGAAAGGAATAAATTGGCACCATAACCCAACTGTAAACCACAATCCACTAAGTATTAATTTTTCATCCATGTTATTACTAAATGCACCCACGGCCTAGCCTCAACCCTTGAAATTGTTTTTCTCCTCCCATATTATGTCATCATGTTGTATTAACTTTCTCCTGTTTTTGTCACACAATCAAAGGATTAATGTTATTGTCTCATTTCCTAGTGTCGTCTCTTCCTTCTCTATCTTTTTTTTACAATGTTTGATCCTCTAGATCGTATGTTCTTCCCCAATGCTCTTATCCATGATAATTATGTATGCATTTTTTCCTATCCAATGGCATTAATTTGACTTTTTTACTTTCCCAAAAAAGTCCATGAGACAAGTAGAGGGGTATGTTCGTTGTCCTCCATTAAGGAAGCCCATAGTCTTTTTCAAGCCAACATTTAAGTTCAATTTGTACTCATTAACTAAAACTAACCAATCCATCAATGTCATTAAATGAGAATTTTCCCCAATTCCCCAAGCAACCTACTCCTCAAATTTCTTGAACTTGTGTCCCTTTTCTCAACTAGTCTATTAGTGTTTATATTTCCACATTTGTTTTTTAAGTTAGATTAGTGAGACATGTCTAGGGGGATTGAACTTCTGATAACATGGATAAACAAGGACATACCGACATGCTTTTTCTCCAATTGTGCTATCACCCATAGACTACAGTTCCACAAATTTAACTACAACAATATTTACAAGAGGAAGTTTACCAAAAGGATGTCAGAAAGGCAAGACTTAAATCAATAAAAATAAATTTTATGCTAAAATATTTTGAATCCTATGAATTTTCTTCTTAAAAATAGTTTATGTTTTTATATCAAAATATTTGAAGGGACAATAAATCTTGAGACGTATGTTATTCGTCAATTTGTTGATTACATAACTATGTGAAAGTCTTAATATACATTATGATTCAAAGGTGTTCCTATGATTTTTGAGTCTAAAGAGAATATAAGAACCAATAGTACTACTTACGGAATAGACAGAAATTATGTAATTGACATTATTATAACACTTGCATCTCTAGTGTAGTTGTGCGTTTATATATGGGTGTTATTTAAAGAATTCCTATGTAGTTCAGATACCACATAAATTAATATGTTATTATCTTATATACATGAGCAGAAATGTTGTGCTATTTTGATATTTTATAAGATTTATTGTGATTATTATAGTACCTAATACACATGTAGTACATTACTCGTGAATTTTTCGTATACATAATTGTTGTTCCATTCACATAGATTCTCATATTTTCTTACTTTAGCACATGAAATTTACATATAATACATATATGATGAGCATACTTTTACACATCATCGACCACGGGTGTGATTCTCATACTCATATATTTAGCACCGTCATCAAGTTAATGCATGTGGGGAAAGCCTTATCCATCATACGTGTAGCTTTCTTTTCATGATGGAAAGGTTAGTTTCCTTAACCCTTTCTTCATCCATTTATCATTCCAAGTAGATAACATGATTTAAAACATCATTATTGACACATATTTAAAAATTAGAACACTATCGACTCCATTTTATGTGTCATTGATTATACTTCATCTACTCATTTATTTTAAGCCACTTAAAGTTTTTTTTTTTTCTTATAATAAGTATAAGGACAAAACTCTTGGAGACGTTACTAACCCATTACTGCGTATTCGCATGATAATGAAAACTATTATTTTTTAATATTTAATATGAATGGGTGATTCAAATTAGATAGTTATATTGTTTTTCATCTATATCAATTCATTTAGAGTTTGAAAAAGCGGAGAGGAGTTCACACCATTTTTACTAGTGAGATTTAGTTTAATAAATTGGGGTTTGAATCTTTCTCGAGAAGTTTGAGGTATTAAATTTTTTTTTGGGAGGGGTAAGACGTTTTCACTTAATTGCAGCATGTTTTTTATATTTTACGCACATAGAAATTTTCAATAGCACAAAAATCACCTCAATCGAAGTTCATATCCAAAATTTATGTCATTCAAAAGCTGACCTTCTTGTTTTGACCACCATAATTCAAGAGGACGCCACATCATGCCACATTACTCATGGAAAATAAGTAGTCACGTACTTCTAATTAACATTAATATAGAAGAGTCAATATTGTGACTCTAGTTAAGAGTTGAAGGAATCAAACCTAACCACTAGTAGGATATCAAATCGTGTTATAACTGGTCCATTAGGAGCAAAAGGGGTTCCATTATATTCGAGTGCATTTTGTTCAAAAGACGAGTAGAATAAGTGAGAGGGATAGGGAGAGAGAAAATAAAGAGGATTTGTGCATTATAGCAACAAATGGGCCACGTGCCTCTTTTCTTTATACTTGCATCATTTTTCCATTCACATAATGAGAGAAAAGTAGCCTCACCTTCTAGCTAGGTTTTCTCCCACAAGTGTCTCTCACGTTAAATATTGTATTAATTTGTGATTTTTGCATCTTATTTCATTTTTCTTTATTTACTTCAAATTATAATTTTCATGCCTACACAATAAACAATAATTTATAGATTCAAAAATCTAAGGAGAAATAAACCCTCATAGTGTATATTTTATATTTTTAGAATATATTTTAGTAGATATATTGTGACGAATTGTCAAATGGAATATTCATGACAAGTTACAGATCATATTGGTATCAGACTAAGTTTTTTTCGGTCTAATGTGGATAGTTTTTAGGAATCCAAATCAGCTAACAAGATGAAAATCATAAAATCTCAATCACAACTAATAAATATGTAAATAACCCTCATGATCCTACACAGGAGAGGTTCGTGTAGCTAGAAGCATAAGTTGAAAATGCAAACTATAATGTGAGCCGCTTCATGGTGGACTTGACCAATAAGATCTGAACATATGGATAATATGGGGGTTCTAATACTGATGTTCAATCATAAGGTATATCAAGAGATTGGGAATAAAATTAAAGGAGCCAAGGAAATAACGAAAAAATTATCAACCTTGCTCATGTGTTGTGAACCATTCACAATCCCTATTAAAAATGGAAGCAAAATTTTACATTAAGTTGTATGAAGTTGAGATTCACACTTTTAATCTAAATCATTGGTTGTGGAAATTAGATGTTTATTTTAGTGTTAATCATATAAAGGAAGAACATCATATTTTGTTTATTAGGCTAAAATTAGAGGGTCATGTCCTAGCTCTTAGAAAATATGGAGACTTGTATACTAGAAATTAATTTTCTTATCATCATAATTACTTGTGATGTTAATTGGATATTTATTACTTCTTTAGTCTTGCTAATCAAGAAATAATCAATAATAATGAAGATAAACAAGGGACAAAGTACGCAATATATAGGCTCCAAGCCAGGGAAAAGCATGTCCAAGGGGAAAAAATAGAAAATGCTTCTCTTCTTCTTGAGAAACTGCTTACAACATATACTTCCAAGACCTAAATACCAAAGCCAACAATCCCTCCAAGCCCCAAGCCATCCCCCAACAATATCTTCCTTATGAAAACTTCAACAACTTCAATATTTCTTCCTTGATGCTGTAACTTTGGCCCCTACAATAGAATCTCAATGCTACAATTTCGCTTCCCGAAAACTGCTTCAAAATTTAGGCCTCCTACAATTTGAAACTTGACAAACCATGGCAAGACAAGTAAAGAGATCGAGCTCGAATTATGCTCCTCTTCTTCATCCTCCAACTTCTCTTTTTCACCTTTTCTATTGTAGATCAAACTTGTTTGAGATGAGTGTCCAAATCAGTCAATATCCTATCCTTTATATAGCCTTTATTGAGGGTTGAATTCCCTCCCTTTAGGATGAATTGATCCTCTACTTCGGCCGACTTGTTATTGGGTTTATCTATGATTTTTCGTGATAAAAATAGATATTTTTCTTCATTACAATGAGTCCAAATGGGACTGTGACACATGGCCAATCTTATTCTTTATCCTAGAAAGAACTAGAAAGACCTATAAGACCTAAAAACATGAAAAAAAAGGTTTTTGACTCAAACTTGAGTCTGAAACCCATACTCCAAAATAAATTATAATTCCTTTTTATTTATTTTTATTTATTTATAAAGAATGTACAATGTCATGATTACAATTATATCATAATGAAGACCAAACCTAGTTATAATTTTCAACACCCCCTCTTAACTAGGGAAGTATTCATGGTATAAGGAATCTCAACCTTGAAGCATTCTGATAAGAAGAGTTGAATTGATAAGACATATTTTGTGAGTAATATTTATCATAACCAAAATTTTCTCTAAAGGCCTTAACTGGACAAGATCATCTTTAATTATGAGTATTATGTTGGAAGGCTTTAGGTGAGCTGTCACACTACCTCTCAAGACATATACCCATCCAAATGTCTACAATTTATGTCCTTTTAGGACTATTATTATCTTGGATTCCCAAACTTGGATCCTCAAAGAATAACAATCCTCTTCTAATACTCTTATCTTTGATGTCCTACCTCATCCTCAAAGAGCATCAGCAAAAAAATTCTTTCCCTAGATTTTAAAATCCATAAGAAGTTCCAATCTATATTTTTACCCAATCCTCCGAACTCCATTATTTCGTTATGGCCTTGCCTAAAAATTATTAATGTTATTCTAGTGCCTAACCAATAAAGACTAGAAATATTTGATATATGTCCTTTTCAATCAGGGAAGAGATATCCACCAAACCAATATTACATCTTATGCACTCAAGATTCTTGTTTGGTAATTCTTTAGTTAGTATGTCTGCTACATTTTCATCTATTCGTAGATAATGCATATCTACGACCTCATTTCGTACCAAACTTTTGATGTAGCAGTACTTGTTGTTTATATGCTTCTTCTTAGCATGAAACTGTAGAAATTATACAAAAAATATGTATATCAATGGATTCAATCTGATCATGCTATGCTAAATCATGATACTGAATCCTTCTACAAATAAATTCTGGAAAATAAATGCGATCACCAATCACAACAAGTAAACAAGGAAGAAAATCAAACCACAACATAGATATTTTTGTGGGGAAATATTGCTACTCAAAACCCCTCTATCTTCTATTGTATATTCACCAAGTGATCATGAAACAATTACAATGCACTCTTCTCACAAGAGTCTCTTGCACTCTCACAACTGTCTCACACTAATCCAAACAAAATAGACCAACACTTACCCAATTTTCAGCCTTTTCTCAACCTGCCTTGCCTGCACAATTCATGTGGAGTGAAATCCATATTCTTTACCAAATTCAGCCTTCCAAAACTGTGCAATGCTCATGGGAAATCCTATGGTTTTTTTACCGCATCATGAATCCTACTAATGATACAACTGATAGTTAACATCCCTTTAACCTTTGTCTCAAATAGGTCTCCACTAGAACTGGCATGCATGCAACTATTAATAGTAAATCATTAGTTACATGATAGATCACTGCATGTGAATTAAATATGATTTAATTCACTTGACCTCTCACTAGTGCAATAAATAGTTACAACTAGTTAAATTGATTTTAACTCAATTAATTGAGTTAACTGATTTCTCATGCATTAAAATAATGCAGTAACAGAAACTTGGACCTAATAACTAATAGAATCACTCTACATGCCTCACCAACCACCCTCAACTCGAAATTCATGAGATAGTTTATTTTATCACACTCAGTTAACTATTACAAGTGATTATGAGATAAGATTACATTTTATTGTCCAATTTCATTAAGGGAAAATTAAATTAGACAAACATTTCTTGTTGACGTTTCAACACTCCCTCTCAACAAGAAAGGGATTATCATCTACCCCGATCCTACCTCTATGGTATTGAAATTTTCTCCTGGCGAGCACCTTTGTCAGAATATCTGCATCTTGATCTACCATGGGAATTTACTGAGGTAACATAATGGGCCTCTGAAGACAATTTCTAAGATGATGGTAACATATGTCTATATGCTTTGACCTATCATCGAATACTATATTAACCGAGAGTTTAATGCAACTCTAGTTATCACAATGTATGACCACCAGATCCATCTGATGACCAAACAAACCAACCGAAATCTTCCTCATCCAGATGGCCACACATGCAACCTAAATGGTTGCCATGTACTCTGCCTCAGCTGAACTGAGTGCCACAAATATCTACTTCCTGCTATACCAAGAAATTGTTGTCGATCATATGATGAAGATTCCTCCTAATGTGCTATTTCTTTCTGATGGGCTACTTGCCCAATTTGCATTGGTGAAGCCTTGAAGCTTCACTCCCTTTGTCCGTATGTACCATAATCCATACCATGTAGTGCCCTTGAGATATCTCAAGACATGCTTCACCACCTTCCAAAAGAGCTTGGTCAGCTTAACCATAGCTTGACTCAACTGGTTAACTGCATAGCAAATTTCTAGTCTGGTGTTCACCAAGTACATCATTGAACCCACAAGCTGCCTATAAATAGTAGTGTCTACTACCTCACCTAAATTATTATCTTCCTTCCTCCAGTTTCCTGGAAGAGGATTTTCCATGGGTTTAAAAATCTCCATGTGAAACTTACTCAGAATCTCTTTGGCACACTTTCCTCGAGAAATAACTATCTCACCATCCTGCTGCCATATTTCCAAACCAAGGAAATAGTGTATGGGTTCCATGTCCTTAATTTCAAACTCTCTTGCAAGATCCTCTTTGAAAGAAGTTTTCAACTACTCATCACCTATCAAAATTAGGTCATCAACATAAATTATGATAATCAAGAGCTTACCATTAACCACAATCTGCTACAGGTTCACATTTTCTTCACTCTTCGTGAAACCTAACCTGGTGAAATAGTTGTCAATCCTGGTGTACTAAGCACAAGGCACTTGCTTCAGTCCATACAGTGCTCTCTTGAGTTTGCACATATGTGACTCACTGTCAAAGGTCTCAAAACCTTCTCGATTCTCTATGTACACTTCTTCCTCAATAACTCCATTGAGAAATGTAGCCTTCACATCCATATGATGTATCTACTAACCCATATATGCTGAGAGTGCAAGGATAGATCTAATCGATGAGTACCTTCCAACTAGTGAAAAAGTTTCGTCATAGTCAATCCCCTCAACTTGTGAGAATACCTGGGCTACAAATCTATCCTTGTACTTCTCCACACTCCTATACGCTGCCTGCTTCACCTTATAGTTCCATCTAGATCCAACCACTGATTTTCTGACTGGTCTTGGGACAACCTCCCATGCACTATTCTTGACGATGGAATCATACTTCTCAACCATAGCATCAACCCAAATTGGTTGCTACACTGTTTCCTCAAAGGATGATGGTTCTGTCACAATAAACTTGCTCATAAGAGCGATGTATCCAGTAAACATGTCTGGCGACTGTCTCTGTCTCCGCAGTGAAGTAGGTGCTCCTACATGTTCTGTCGCATCAAGTCTCAATCTATCAGCTTCCATGGTGCGCCTTCTAACAAGTCTGGTGGATGGCTCTACATGAGTGTTTTCTGCCACTCCATGATCCTCCACATGTGGTTTCTCGACATATTTAGGTTCATCCTTTGGAACCATGAGTTCCTCATCTACATGCAAATCAAGATCACTCTCAAGGGACAATCACATGGCTTTCTCCTTATCAAATTTCATATCACGTTTCACAACAATCATCCTACTATTTCTGAAATACACCCGATAGCTGTGGGGAGTATTAGTGTACCCCACAAATATGCCAATATGAGCCATTGGTTCTAACTTCTTCTTGGAATATTTGGTCACATGGAAATAGAAAGATGAGCCAAAAATTTTAAAATATGAAACATTAGGTTTCTTACCAGAAAAAGCCTCCTCTAGTGCACTCATGCCAAGTATCTGATGAGGACTACAGTTTTGCACAAATACCATTTTGTTTCATGCCTCTTCCCACATATGCAACGGTAGGCCCCGAGCATGAAACATTGCTTGTGTCGCACCCACAATTGTTCTTTTTTTTCTTTCTGCGACCACATTATGTTGTGGGTTATGAGGCACAATCAAATCTCTTAGAATTCCTTCTTTGCTACAAAATCTCTTGAATTAATTGGAGATGTACTCACCACCATTGTCAGTCCTTACAGCCTTCACATGCTTCCCCGTGCCTTTCTCAACCAGTGCTTTGAACTCAATTTTTTTTGAGAACTTCTTATATTTCTTCTGCATGAAGTAGGTCCATCAATTTATAGAAAAATGGTCTACAAAGATCACATAATACATGTGCTTTGCTGTTAAAGCTGTAGAGAATGGTCCACACACGTATGAGTGAACTCGCTCTAGGATTTCTGCTACTCGGTTCTCCTTCTTGTGAAAAGTGGCCTTTGGATACTTTCCCATGGTACATTCCATGCATGTGTCTATCTGTGCAAGAGTACCCTTGGGAAGTCCTGTAGAAATATGTTTCATGACCTTCAAGGCACCATGGTATAGATGGTCCAATCTCTTGTGCCATAACTCAACCTCATCCCGGCTCACCTCTTTGTCTGCCTTACCCATCAATGCTGCGCAACCATCTACATAAAGTTTATAGATATTATTCATACAAATATCAATCTTCTTGGCTTGTCATGTGGCTTTGTGTCGAAGGAAAGCTTTCCCTTCACTGAAAACCACATCATAAACTCTATCCTCCAAAATAGAAACTGAAACTAAATTAATAATAAGGGTTTATCTAACTTTCTCTGTAAAGTAACTGTACCAATATCAGTACCGCTATACCTTCTGTCATCACCCATTTCGATATGCATCTGGAGGTCCTTCTTCGCCAATCTATTGAAAAGTTCTTTGTCTCCTGTCATGTGGAGAGATGCACCAATATCCAAGTACGACACCGATCCCATTGCACTTGACACCATGCATGCGATGAGAAATAATTCCATCTCAAATTGTGAGGTCCAAGCATCATCAGCTGTAGATCCTGAAGCCTTCTTGTTCTTCTTCTTTTGTGGAAAATTAGTGGCGTAATGTCCATGCTCGTGACAGTGAAAACACTTCACACTTGAGACGTCATGCTTCTTTCCTTATTTGTCGTACTCAGATTTGGAATAGGATTTCTTTCACTTCCCCTTCTTTGCCTTACCAGCTAAGGCACAATTTTCTTCATCATTTATCTTAGATGAAGATCCATCATTCTACCTAAATTCTTCTTGCACCAAATCGAGCCAAATTTGTTCCCAATATGGAAACTTCTCCGTCCCTTTGACAGAGTCTTGAGAACTATGTGAACTCTTGGGAAGGCGTAGAAGATCTAAGCTCACCAAGTGATCATCCATGACAGTAATTCCGACGCTTCGAAGCTCATATTTACATTGGAAAAACTTGGTTAAATATTTCATAATAGTGTCACCTTTCTCCATTTTGATTTTCCTGAGCTTGTCTTTCAGTGCCAATTTTTTGTGGTTGCTGCTACTCTGAAAAATATCTGTCAAATCCTTCCACATTGCATATGGAGTCGATTTTCCATGGAGACTTGAGACAATGTGGTCTCGTACTCACTCCAGTAAGATCCTCCTCGCCTTTGCAACCTTATTTTTCTAAGCATCAAGAAGAGTGGCATCTGTTGCAGCGGGATTGGGAATGTCATTATTGATGAATTCATTCAACCCATTGTCCTCTAGAATTGCCTCCATCCTGTATTTCCACAAAATATAATTAGAACTTCCCTCGAGTGCATACTCCAATATCAAGCCATTGAAAGCCATCTTGATCCTGATCTGCCTGTCGCACCAAAGAATACTTTTGTGAATTCGAAAATTCATTCAGTCACAAACTCAATTTCTTCTCCACTATAGTGATTTCCTGCACTCCGATACCATGTAGAAATTATACAAACAATATGTATATCAATGCATTCAATCCGATCATGCAATATGCTAAAACAAGATACTGAATCCTTTTACAAATCAATTGTGGAAAATAAACACGATCGATAATCACAAAAATTAAATAAAGAAGAAAATCAAACTACAACAAAAATATTTTCCTGGGGAAAGCTTTCTGCTCAAAACCCCTCTATCCTCTATTGTATATTCACTAAGGAATCATGAAACAATTATAATGCACTCTTCTCACAAGGTTCTCTTACACTCTCACAACTGCATCAGACTGATTCGAACAAAATCGACTAACACTTAGCCAATTTTCAGCCTTTGCTCAGCCTACCTACCTTTTGAAATTCATGTGGAATTCAATCCCTATTCTTTAGGAAATTTGGCCTTTCAAAATTGTGCAATTCCCATAGGCAATCCTATGGTTTTTTTACTGCATGCGGGCAACCTATTAATGATACAACTGATACTTAACATCCATTTAACCTTTGTCTCAACTGTGTCTCCACTGGAACTGACATGCATGCAACTATTAATAGTAAATCATCAATTACGTGAAATATCACTGCATGTGAATTAAATCTGATTTAATTCACTTCACCTCTCACTAGTGCAAGAAACCATTATAATTAGTTAAACTGATTTTATCTCAATTAATTGAGTTAACTGATTTCTGATGCATTAAACTAATTCACTAACTACAACTTGGACTCAACAAATAATAGAATCAGTTTGCATGCCTCACAAACCACCCTCAACTCGAAATTCATGAGATAACTAAGCTTATCATTGTCAGTTAACTATTACAAGTGATTATGAGATAAGATTACATTTTATTATCCAATTTAATTAAGGGAAACTTAATTTAGACACACATTTCTTGTTGACTTTTCAATAGAAATATTGGGTCTTTCGTCAATATTAAGTAATATGATTATCACAATGTATCCATGTAGTACTAAGAGGTCCTTAAACAAGGCTAATAGTAACCTCCTGATCCAAATTTCTTCTCAACGTACCTCGCTTGCAAACTTCAATATTGCTCAAATAAAATGTATCCTGCTTTATGCTCATCCATGAGACCTGGAAGATCCTAGGCTGAAGCATCCACCTATTTATATTCTTTAGTTTATCTCACTTCCAACCCAATATTAATCTATATATCCCATTATTTGGACTTCATTACAATTTATTGGAGATAGTGATATATAGTCCCACATAAATATCTCAGGTATGCTTGGCTATAATCTTGTTATCATGATTTTGCTCCATCTGAAACTGACTTAGGACACTCGCTGCAAAAAAAATATTTGGTCTCATTTTTACTAGATAAATCAAGGACCTAATCAATTGTTTGTAGCAAGTAGGATCCACCAGACTAGATTTTAAACTCCTAAAATTCTTTAAATTGGTAATCATAGGAGTCATCATAAGCTTGTAATCCATCCTGCCATATTTTTGAAGCATACTTATAACATACTTAGCTCGACCAATATATATCTCTCCAAGCTTCTTCCATACTTCTAGTCCGAAATGATAATGCATAATCCCAATATATTTCATATCAAACTTTATTCTTAATTTTTTCTTGCATTCTCGAATCTGATGCTCTACAACTATGACTAGTATACCATCCACATACAAGAGTATGATAGCTGATTCACCTTGGAACACCCTAATATATAGGTTAGTATCTATAGTACTCTTGGTCAAACCAAGCCTCAATAGGTATGCATCCATTCTTGCATACAAAGCTCTAAGTGCTTGCTTCAAGCCATATAGAGACTTCTTGAATCTGTAGACATGTGTCTCCCTCTAATTTATTTCAAATCCTTGAGGATAATTAATGTAGAACTCTTCAACGATGGTTCTATTTAGGAGATATATTTGACATCCATTTGATGGATGTTCCATCCCATAGTAGTTGCCAATGAAACCAATGATATTATTGTTGTCTACCTAGCTATGGGAGTAAAGGTTTCTTTATAATCAATTCCTTCTTTCTATGAGAAGCCTCTTGGTAAAAAACTTTATTTATACTTTTCTATGCTCTGAGTCTATTGTTTTATTTATCTTTTAAATCCATTTTGAAGTTACTATATATTTTTCACTTGTCCTTGGGACAATCTCCCATACATTGTTCTTCATTATGGACGAGATTCTTCCTCCATTGCACTCCTTCATTATTGATGCTTAGTTTCATATCATAGGAGGAAGGTTCTTCTTCAATTACATCTCTCATGTATGAAACATATCCAAAATACCTCTCTAGTCTGTTACTTCCCTGGATGTCCTCGACGTTGTGTGTCCTTCTGCCTCTTGAAGAGGTCTTTTGAACCAAACATGCCTCTTCTGATTTTTTAGAATAATTACTTGTTGTATAGGCTCACAAGGACCTTCAACATCTTCTTGAGTTGGTCCTGGTTCTTGACCATAATTATCCATAGATATATCCTCAAATATAGGTATCTCTTCTTCATTGGATTCAACTGGAACATCCTTTGATTTCTTATGAACTATACTCTCATCAAAGATGACATCCCTGCTTACTTAAATTCGACGATCCTCCTTAATATAAATTTTGTATGCTTTAGATGAAGCACTATACCCAACAAACATGTCCCTTATACTCGTGGGATATAAATTCTTTCTCTTATCCTTGGTTATATGAATACACACACAACACCCAAATATACGAAGCTGATCCACACTCGTCTTCTTTCCTGTAAACATTTCTTCTAAATTCATGTTGTTGAGAATCTTGTGAGGACTTTATTTATCCAAATAAACAACTGTCATACATGCTTCTCCCAAAAGAAATTGAAGGAAATCTTAATCATGTAGCATAGACCTGACACATTCTTCAATAGTACAGTTCTTCTGTTTTTCCACACCATTATGTTCAAGATTATAGGGAGCAATGAGCTCCATCTTGATTCCTACTTCCTTGTAGAAACTATTAACTCTTTTGAGGTGTATTCTTCACCGTTGTCTGATGTCATAATTTTGATCTTTTTCTTGGTTAGGTTTTCCACTTCGTTACTAAACTCCTAAAACTTTTCGAATAACTCATCCTTGTTCTTGAGGAGGTATAACGAAGTCTTTCTTGAGAAATCATTAGTGAAGGTTTCATAGTACCGATGCCAACTAAGAGACTTGACGGCAATAGGTCCACATACATCTGAATGCATGAGACCTAAAATTTCCTTAGATCTGGTATCACTACATGGAAATAGTTTCTTTACAGTCTTTCCTAGAGAACATTCCTTACAGGTCCCTTCATTAATAATTTGACTAAGAGATTAAAAAATACTATAATGAAGGTGTTAATACCTTATATGCCATAGTTCAAAATGATTCACTTCTAAGTGAACTAGGGTTTGAACTAAAGGTGTATAGAGTATATACAATGTCCCCTCTTGAATCCAAATTACTCTTTATTCATTACTACTAGAGCCCTTACCCCAAACCAAAACCTCTCCATAAAAGAGGGAAACTGTATCACCCTTTTCCTCTAGAAAATAAATAGAAAGTAAGTTTTTCTTCAAACATGGAACATATATGATGTTATTGAGGTGAATGATTCTACCTGACTCGAGTTAAAATGATGTAGACCCAATTCCTTTTACCGGATAGCTCTTGTTGTCTCAAAATTATATAGATGAGATGAATTTCCTTTTGACAAGGTCTGAAGTTAAATACATTCTCCCTTCATATGTCTTAAGGCACTACTGTCGACAACCCATAAATTCTAGTCCTTGAAGGTGAAAAATAAAGCGAAGAACAAAATTCCTTCTATTGCTTTCTTTCCTAGCTTGGAGATGATCTTTAGTAAGAAATCCTTGATGGATCTAGTGATTTTCCCAAGAATCTTAAAACCATTATTCATAAGCATTGTCATAGTGCCAACTAAATTTTGTTCTTCAGCCTCCTCCTTGAAACCATGCCCTAAGTATTGGAAAATTTGGAGACTTGTAGATTATAAGTTATTTTCCTTATCATGATAATTACTTGTGATGTTATTTGGATATTTATTATTTATTTATTTATTTTCACCAATAAATTATTAAAACCAATGAATATCACAAAGAGACAGAGTACACAAGATATAGGCTCCAATCTAGGTCAAAACCCCTCCAAGGGGAAAAGGCGGAAAATGCTTCTCTTCTTCTTTATAATTTTCTTACAAAATAGACTTACAAGACCTAAAGACCAAAATCAATAAACCATCCAAGTCCCAATCCCACCCCCAGTAAGATCTTCCTTATGGAAACTTCCGAAACCTCAATATTGCTTCCTTTATTTTGCAACTTTGGCCCCTGCAACATAATGTTCTTGGCCCTGCAATTTTGGCCCGCTACATCTGTGTTAGAATGTTGGACTCCTACAATTGGCCTATTCACAAACCCTAGAGAGACAAGGAAAATATATATTTTGACTTCTCTTCCTCATCTTCATCCTCTAACTACTCTTTTTGACCTTCATTATTGTAGATCAAACTTTCTTGAGATCAGCGTCCGAATGAGTCAAGATCCTCTCCTTTATATAACCTTTCTTCAAGGTTGAATTCCCTCCCTTTAGGATGACTTGATCTTCTCTTTGGGCCAAGTTGGTATTGTGTTTATCCATGTATTTTTCTTGATATGTTTCTTCATTACAATGAGTCCAAATGTGACTATGACACATGACCAATACTATATTTTATTCTAGAAAGACCTAGAAGACCTAAAAGAATGAAGAACATGCTTTTGACGCAAACCTGAGTATGAAACCGAGACTCAAAAAATAAAATATCATTCCTTTATCTTTCTTTATAAAGAATATATAATTTCATTATTACAATTACATCATAATGAAGACCGAACCTAGTTACAATTTTCAACACTGACCTGGTGCAAAATCCACATAGAGACATTAAGGTTGGAGGGAGATACTCTAGTCACTAAGTGGAAGGATTACAAAAGCCTCATAAAGTCACAATTTTACCCTATTGAGTATTTATAGGATTTATGGATCTCGTGGCATTATTATAGGTAGAAACAAGGGTAGAGTGTATAGGGGTACATCAGCGAATTTATAAAGATGGCCATAATGCTAGGTATCTCTCCAAAGAACCCAGAAGTACTCCTCAATTATTTGGGGGTTGTACACATCCATCTATAAAATAAAGTGATGTTGCTAAAAACTAGATTGATGTACATGTCTTGTGTACATGAACAATACATGGAGAGAATAGGTGCAAATAAAGGGAAATAAAATGGGTCAAAGTAGAAGGAGGACCAAGACTCTTATAATGAGGAAAAGAAGAAGTGGAAAGAAAGCATAGACAAAAGGACAATAGTCGTAGCACACTAGTGCAATTATCCCAACAACCACTGCAAACACTGTAATATTTCCAATAATATAGAGGAGAAATGTTGGAATATGCACCTATAACTCATCCCAGATAAAATAAATAAATATGCAAAGAAGAAGAAACTCATGGCCACTAATTCAAGAAAACAGGTTGAAAGCAACTTAGGTCTAGATGAGAATACTACATGTACATCAATGTAGAAATAGGTGAATGTGAGTAGACTTGATCAATAGTAATATATTAAAAATACCAAAATTTTCCATATATTGATACAGGTAAAGAAGACCAAGCATGATGCTCTATTCAACTCAAGATCACATGCGAACCTCATTGTAGCATAACTAGTCAAAAAATTGTAGTGAGAAGTTCGTGATCATCCAAGCCCATATTTATTAGATGGGTAGATAAGGATGCAAAAATAAATGTAACCTTTAGTGTAAAATAATATTTGCTATCAATGTCAATTGAATTGACGAAGTATAACTATATGTAGTTCCCTTGGATGTGTGTGGAGTGGTGTTTGGAAGTCCCTATGTTTACATGCAACATGCATTATTCATTTTGAGATCCAAATAATACTTCCTCATCAAGGATGGAACATTTTTTACCATCAATGGACACAAGGGAAAGTCCAAAATTTCACTAGTAAGTGCTAACCAAGCCAATAAACTGATCAATTCTAGCAAGAAGTATGTTTTAATATTATTAAGAGAAAATATGTCTATGGAAGATTCAGTGAGATAATATTCATCCATAGAGGGGTGTATAAATAAATAGACACAACAATTGGAAGGGTTACTATAGGCATAAATGGACGTGTTCCAAGAGCCTAAAGGGATACCACCCAAGTGGGAAGTGGAACATGATATCTAGCTATTGCTAGAACCTCCATTGCAAAAAATACTAGAATAAGTTGTCGTTCAACCAAGTACTTTGCCATGTGGGTCACCCATCCTCATTGTGTCAAAGAAGGATGGGACTTAGAAAATTTGTATAGATTACAGGGAATCAAACAAAATTATGATCAAGAAAAGGTACCCCTTGCATAGGATATATTATTTTCTAGATCAGTTGCAGAAAGCCAAATACTTCACCAAGTTGGACTTAAAGTTTGGATATCACTAGGTTTGAGTCAAAGAAGAAGGTAAATGGAAAATTTCCTTGAAAACCAAGAACTGTTTGTATGTGTGGTTAATCATGTTATTTGGCATTTGCAATCACCAACTACATTTATTAGGCTAATCAATGATATATTGCACCCTGTTATAGATTTATTTGTTAATGTTTATTTGAAATATATAATGGTATACAATGCTATCTACGAGGAGCACATTTTAGATTTGAAAAAAGTGTTATAGTCATTAAAGAAGCACTAGAAACTAAAAAAACTCAAGAAGTGTGATTTTGCACAACATTTTTTACTGTATCTAGGGTATGTGATATCTTTAGGAGAGTTGATGATATATCTTTCCAATTTAAATAATATCCAAACAGCTAATATGATTTATTTTCATCCTGCAAAGATATTTGATACAAAACTAATATGCCTTATTACCATTCTACAATGAGATTAGATATGTTCAACTTTCATATAATATTCTAAATACATGGAACTTTATAATATTCCATATATAATTCAAGTCAATATATATAGGTTCATTGGGGTACATTACTGGGAGGTTTGGGATGGTGTGCAGATAAAGGTTGGATGTGATGTCATCAAAGGATTTCAAGGAAACCACACACTATTTGTATTTCTTCTACAACATCTCAAAGATAAATGTGTCTTCTTAATATCACATATATCCATTCTTTGGGATTTTCCTAATTTTTTTAGTATTAGCTCAGGAAAGACGAGATTAGTTTATCAAGTGTTCAAATAGCTAAATGGGAGAAATATATATTACATACAATTGTCATGCGGGTCTCAATTACTGAACACGTGTATAAGTTGAAATGGGTTGGACAAATTATTAAGGGTCAGATTTTGGTTAGAGATATATATAAAACTATTTCAGAAGTCCTGGACACAGGAGATTCCACATAAACTGAAGTGTTGTTTTTGGTTTTATTTACATAACAGAATACTTACCTAGGAGAATCGTGTTCCCATGGATTTCATTGAACCTATTATTTTATTATTATGTATATAATAATTGTAGGACGTGCAACATTTACTTTTGATTTATCCATTTTCTACATAGGTTGGGACTGGTCTCTGAAATACACTTCACATTGCTCTTACTTGGGTTAACAACTCATTGGAGGATTTCTTACAACATTGGTTTGGGACATAAAAGGGATTTTTCACATTGCCCTTCTACATTATATAGGGCTTTTGGAGATGTAGGAATAAAATGATATTTTATCATATGGAGGTTGATGTGAGGAACATTGTGATTAAGATAGTGGCATATTTTTTAGAGGTTGGTCCTACGAAACAAATCTAGAAAAAGAGAAGGATTAAAAAAAGTGATATTTGGAAATCATTACCAATTGGATTTTTATGGTGCTTGTTCAAATAAACAATGTGGTTGTGGTGCATACATCGTCATTCAGCCAGTTTTCTTCTACGATTTTTGGTGGGAGGGTGGAATAGGTACCAGTAGTCGGGCTGAAATTGTTGCACTTTGGGGTGTTCTTATTTATGCTAAATGGCTTGGAATTGATGATTTACATGTATTTCGAGATTCTAAGGGAAATATTAATTGGAAAAATGGCCACAGTCATTTTCATCCACCTTTTTTTATCTATTTGGATGTGTCGTACGCACTCAAGAGAAGGATTTTCATCATATATCCTATAATCACATCTACAAGGAGTAGAACCACATTGTGGACCTGCTATCAAAAATATGTGTCGCCTAAGATCCAGGGGTCATACATTTTACTGCTTTTGAACAGGGTACTCTATCAAATGTAGGTAGTATTAACATTATGTAGGAGTACTTTTTTTTATAAGTTTTATTAAGTGGTTTTATTTAGTATAAAGTTCTATATTTTTGATGATGTAGCAAAATGAAAAAGGATGCAAGATAGATTTATTTTGATTAGAATATGACTAAACTATACTGGAATACGTAATCACTTTTGGTTGAAATAAATATAATGAAGTCCATACTTAGAATATTGTGAAACAATAGGCTATTCTAGCATGATAGAACCCTATGTGGATCAAGGATCGTGATGAAGAAGAATGATTCAATATGTACTCTATTTTTTGTTATATAAAAAAAAGAAAAGAAAAATTAACGGTGTATACCATTCCAAATTAAATTTAAGTTCAAATGGGTTGTCTTGTGGATTAAGAAAGTTGACCATAACCACATGTTGTGATAACATCTCACTCGATCATTATAATAAAATAGGAGACATAGACTCAAACGTGTTCCCTTCACCACCTCTCCTCTCAAATGGGATCCAATCACCGTATTGAGAGAATCTAGCAAATCTTGTGAGTAACAATATTTCATCTGCATGCGATATGAAAGGAATATGTTGTTTTGATGAGTGTTAGAGCCATTGAAGTGCATATCTTTTTAAGATTTTGTGAGCTGTAAGATCACATAGGTATTCTTATCTACCCATATTTTGTGCCTTCTTATCTCATATCCACCTAGATTTTATGAATTGGTGTTCTTATACACCCCACTTCCTCACTTGCGTAAATACATTACTTCATTGTAATAATATAAGAGAAATTTATTTCTACATGATATCAGAGCAAGTTTGGCCTAACTCTCTCAGGGGAGGACCAAGGACCCTTTCTACGTCTCTATTAGCAGATTTCACAATGGCTATCTGCTGGTGTTTCCCATTTCCTTATCAATTATTGATCACAGCTGCAATTTGTACACATGGTAGAGGGAATTGTTGCATTTGTGGAATTGTTAAACATTCACAGTTCTATTGGTTTGCAAATTGTGGACCAATCCTTTGGATTTATCTATAGGCATAAGGAAATATAGAAAAATTGGTGGGTCAAGCAATCAATGCTCTCACATCCGAGACCCTCTTTGTAGAGAAGTATGCTATTGAGTTATGGACTCCACCGTAAGCCTTTGAAGTCATCAAATCCCAAGGCTTTTCAACAACATTCCAAGCTTCCCATTGTGAAGAATGAGAAAGAATTAAGGTCAAGAAAAAATCCCACGTCGATGCTGCTCTAGCCTGTGCTTTTCCCTTTCCTCTTGCTTAGATTTATGCATGAAATCCTTGTAGCTTTCAATGTCATAACAAGGCTAGCTAACATGGTAACAAATCATGTTTGAATATCATCTTTTATGGTGGTAGGATTGTTTCTCACATCTCTTCGACACTGGTAATATTCAATGTATGTTTGTGATAGGTAGCTCGTGGTTCCACCACACTCAGGTCACTTTCTTCGATGTCTCCTCAACAGGAAATGTAAACCACAAGTATCTCAAGAATTCCGTAGATGAGCATAAGACCACATGCACCATTATTATGCTAATCTTCAAAGATGTCTACACTTGGTAGCTTTGAGTTTCCTTCATCACATTTTAACATATTTTTCTCACTCTTTTGGTGAAGAATTTTTCCCATAAGATTTTCTCCATTTTCTCCATTTATGAGGATATTATTATTATAATCAGGTACCTTTGTACACCTTGTTTACCAATCCCAATACTAACCTATTTTTTTCTCCCTATATTTAATTTATGGGATGTTAGAGTTACTAAAGCGAGTATCTTTTTAAACCTAAGCTCACATCGACATTTTTATCTGCACAACTCATATTTCCCAACTTTTATAACTTTTAACCAAGAGCATCCAGTATCTGCAAAGTAGTCGAATAAAAGGTGGCATAGAGAGGCTCACATGTTAAAATAATATAAGTTCAATGTCTATAGAGTAGTGGGTGTAGTTTTGTTCTCTTAAAATGATGGAGATTCCCCACTCCGTGTGACAGAGTGGTTGCATGGGATGGGTTTATACAAATACTTCAAATTCAAACTTTTATCTTCTCTTTATTTCTGGAAATGAAATTCATACTTTCATATGCATAGATACAACAAAATTTTAATATGTTATATTACAAAGTGGTCAAGGTGCAGTCCTGTAGGTGGTTTATCTCATATATAGAGGTGGGGAGATTCTGAAGTATTAGTATACTTCATGTATGCCATTACCATACATATATCCATTACCATGTTGCTTAGAGAACTTAGACATATATGACAGTTCCATTATAAATACTCAACATGAATTGCATTTGATTGATATTGCTCACACCGCGGTTGTATTCGGGAATAATGTCAGGGACCTGATATGGCGTCCTGCTGCAGCAATGGAAAATATTTTAATGGTAAAAAATGTGTCATCCGATGAGATTTTTGCAGATATCTTGGAAACAAAAACTCCACTAAATCCATGAGGGGATAATATAATGCAGATTTTTTCAGCCTTTACTCGGGAAGGCGTTGGAAAAATCAAATTACAGGTATATTTTCACGTACACGTGGAAATAGATAACTATATACTATTTACATATTATCTTAAGCATCAAAAGGCATGGTATGATACTTCAAACATAAGATTCTCTACCGTTCCTATGTGATATTGTTAAACATTAGGTTTAATGTTCCTCGTATGTTTTATGACATGGACTAATCATCTATCGTGGATCCCAATTCTGGCGATTGTAACGGAAACTAATACTTGGAGGTTTTGGTCTAACAAAAATGGTGATTCCAACAAGTGGTATTAGAGCAACAGGTCTCGAGTTCGAAACTCACCCGGCTCGCGTTGGGGGGGGATTTTTGGACATTGGGTTGAACGCTCCCCGATGTTTCACGACATGGACTAACTGTCTCTCGAGGATCCTAACTCTCCCGATTGTAGCAGAGAATAACACCTATGAATTTTGGTTTAACGACAATCATGATTCCAACAAATATCTATCAATATTAATATTATTGTGAAATATGAATGAAGCTCAATTATTTTAAAGTTCAATGTTCTACGTAAAGTAATTGTTAACTTTTTCTTCTGTCTTTCACATAGTTTTAGGTGATGTAATGCATTCAATGGTTTGGAATAATTTAAATGTTTTAATTTATTAAATTAGTGGTTAATATGGTCAACCAAGTAGCTCTATATATAACGGTTATGTAACGAGTCTTTTTGTGCAGTGTGGAGAAGTCTAATTATTATAAGAGGAACCCCTAAATTTTGTTAATTTTATTTTTTTTAATTGTATTTTAATCTCTCTTTCTAAAATATACATGGCGTAGTTATTAGATTTGAATATATATATATATATATATATATATATATATATATATATATATATATATATATATATATATGGCTTATTACTTTGTAATCTTATTATGATTATAAAGTTTTTTATTGTATTATTTTAAGAAAAATTTAAATAAAATATAAAAATATTTGATAAAAATATCTCTTATTCAATTACTTTCTAGAAGCATAAGTTAATCAAAAATTGAAGTTAACTTCAATAGGCTTTCTCAACCATCCACATAAAATCATTTAGGACAATAAAAAATCTACCACAGATATGCGAATTCTTATCTTAAATATTGAGAGATAGATGAGGGCATCTCTTTTCTAAAAGTAATATCATTAAAAGTTTTACAAAATCCTATTAATATTGATTTTTTTTTAAATAAGAGATGAAAACTAATATATTATAAGAAAAAAAAACATAATACCCAATTTAAAAAGATGGAAAATGTATATTTTTTATAAAACAAATTTTTAGAGTGAAATTGAAAACTAAAATACAAGGGATTTTTTTTTTAAAGACATTAAATATCTTTCTAACAAAGATTTTTCATACAATATTAACTCATTAATTTTTTTCCAAAAAAGAAAGAAAACCTTGTATGATTATCATAAAATGTCTTACAATTTCTAAAATCATAACACTAAATACTTTTTAAAAACTCTATGATTATTTAATTAATTCACAAATTTTATGGATTCTAAATTTATATAATAAGTTTTTCATCTTTCCTTTATAACAGAGGGGAGGGATTCTTTTTAACCTCAATGGAAAAGCAATTATTAAGTACTTTTGGGGCTTATGAATAGGACAAATAATTGAGTTGAAGTGTATCAAGTCTTTAGGATGGATTAAGCTTGGCGAAAGACATGGATATCTCTCACATCATACTCATTGGGGCTTCCACCTCACAATAAAATGTTTCTGAAAAGGATACTTCCCAAAATATTATCATCTCAAGCTTATGTTTTAAATAATTTATCATTCCATAGTTCCCTTCCCCCTCATGTCCTTAGATGCCAAAACTTGGAAGCATATAGGCAAGCTAATATTTATTTCCTTCTAAAAGCATACGAGACTGAAATTAAGGGTTCCTCAGGATGGAGAAATGTCCCATGATTATCACCTCCACTTTGGTTATAATATATATGAATAGGAGCACCTCTCTAAGCCTCCCTAATCTATATTATGGTCTAAATTCTAGTTCCCACAATCAAATAATGTGGTTATTAATGTAGGGT
This sequence comes from Pinus albicaulis, assembly GCA_034641835.2. NCBI lineage: Eukaryota > Viridiplantae > Streptophyta > Pinopsida > Pinales > Pinaceae > Pinus > Pinus albicaulis. The sequence goes on from CM076578.1 coordinate 670,340,923, forward strand.
GTTGTGACTTGTAGTGAGGATGTGGCCCATGCAATGGATATTCTCCCTAGGACATTGCACAAATTAAGACCTGAGACGGGACCGTATGCTCAATCTCAACCTGACCTCGCACTAGGATTATTGATGGTAGGAAAGATGGGTGACATTATGAAGTGTAATGGCGATCTGATTATCTTTGTGTGTGGGATTTTTGGTCTCAGGTTGATTTAATGGCCTTTTTTCACTCCTTCCCCCATGATTCTCCTCTGTCCGAGTACAATGAGCCTTTTCATTATTTCATTTAATGAAACTCATTACTGGTTCATACGAAACGAATAGAATAATATGAGAATCTATATGGGAATTTTATTTTTGGCTCTATTTTTAGTAGTTATGATCCCAAGATGTCCTTGTATAGTGTCTGTAGGCATGAATTCAAGGTTTTCCCTAACTGGGTCTCCCTACGTCAGATTCATTTTTCTAAGGATCAATTCAAACTAGTTTGACTTGTGTCAATTTGACTAGCTTGTTTGTTCATGTATGTTAGTGGTCTTCTATGCAAGCTTGTTTTCCTATGTTGGGTGCTCCTATGCTTAGGAATTCCTCTTCCATGCATGCATTCTATCTGTCGCTTTGGCTTCTAGTAATTATTTTTTGCTCCTTTTATGTAACCGAAAGCATTCTCTATTCCTTCGTCTCTCTAGTTGGGGCTTCCCATGCATGAAGAAGTATTTTGTTGGCTCACTTTTTTTATTTTCTCTCTATTTGAATTATACTATTTTCTGGTCAATAAAAGTGGTTCTTGTTTCCCACTGTAGCCCTCCCACTCACCCTCTGAACAACCTATTTCCTATACCTACAATCACCTGGCTCCTCTCCCCATGTTATCCAATTACGTTAGCCAAGAAATATAAATATAACACTACAACAGGTAATATCATTATTGGGAAGTGCACCCAATACTTAGAAGCTCTATAAACATTAAGTGGAAAATTCACCAACAAGTGTCAACCTCTATTTCCCTTGTGGATGAAACTCAAACAATTAAAGCAAGATTAGATTGCCAAGATGACGCAATTGATGCTCTCCATCAATAGTTGGAAGAGCTAAAGTGGTAGCTTACAGTCACTGAAAAGTAGAATGTAAACCACAATGCTTCTTGTTGGCCCATTGGAAACCTTCTACTTGACCTTAATCAACCTCTAAAAGATACTGTAAATTTGTTTTACTTCTTTGACAATTTTTTAAATTTGATTTATGTTTGTCACTTGTAGCAGTCGTTGTCAAATGTAGTACAATCCTTCCTATGAGAACATTCTAGCAGAAGAATCAATCTATCTAATTTCCCATGTATTTGTTGCTTCTAGGTGTAGATTTTAATGAAATAATTGCTCATCTTAAAACAATAATAGTGATAATAAATATTCATTTTCACTTATAATATATATATATATATATATATAAACATGTCGTAAAAGACTACTCAATTAATGATCGAAGTAATGTGAAATTTGTGAAAATAAAATATCTAAGATTTAAATCCTTTTGGTTGTGAAACACACACATATAAATATACTTCTTCCTAAATTAGAAAAAAATCAATAAACATATATATTATATGTAAACCATAAAAATAACTTAATTTAATAACAAAACAACTTTATTCTATACTAAAATATATTTATCATAAATAAACATTGAAAAATAAATTATATCTATAAAAAAAAAAACACAATGTTATGACATTACTTAAATTTTAATTTCCAAAAATAAATTATCTAATTTGGTTGTGTTTGAATTTTAATTTAAAATTTATAATATTATATATTTTTCTTTATGCGGTTTAGGAAGATCTACTCAAAAGAATTACTTTTTGTCTAAATAATTAGGAAATATAATCTAAAAATGTAAAAAAAAAAAATTGAACTCATAACCTTTAAATAAAAAAATTATTTTAACTAAAAATTCTCAATCAGTTAAAGTAACTATCATAATTTTAATCTTTCTAAACATAATATCAAACTTTAATCTTATATAAACATAAATGACATTTCTTTCTAAATTGAGTTTTCAATCATTGTTAAATATCTTCTAAATAATAGAGGAATGCCCTACATCACCTACTTCCCTTCATAGTAGTGTTTAGTGCGACTTTTTGAAGGCTTTTACGGTGTAATTTCTCTAAAATCCGGGAGGAATTTATTGAACTGAGAATTTTGATTGCCAACCTTGCACAATCGAAGTGTCTTAGGAGTTTTTGAGAGTGATGAATCCATATATAAGATAAAAAAACCAGTTTAAATAACAAAAAATCAAGATTTTACCTTCATTTTTTTCACCAATCTCCAAAAAAAATTACACTAAAAACAACTCCCTCGTTTCAATATGAAGGAAAAATGATGGAAGTTTAATCAATGAATCAGGGAAGGGGAACGAACAAAAAATCACATAACAATGGTTTCATGTTAGCATAATCAAAGCACTTGGGAAAGGCACCCATAGACCTTTTTATAGTAATAATTACTATGGCGGAGTACACATTATTCCATACCGTTAATATAATTTTTAAGTTCTAAATTCAATTTAAATGGATAATTTAATTGAACGAAGTGAATCTATGAATTTCTGAATTTGTTTAATTGAGTATTTCAAATTTATAATTAGAACAGAAATAATATTGTTAGTTTTTTAAATAATAAAATTTATTATAATTTAATGGATTGAAGTTTTTATTTTTATATCTCGAGGAATTGACAATTGCTTATTTTGATGATTATGCTATACTTCTAAATGAATCCATATTGTTAGCCACAAAAACGTTGACGTCATTTCGATATCCATTAAACTACCCTGAAACAATTTAGTGTTAATAAAGATATTAAAAAGTACATTTATGTTTTTAAATTTTGGATTTATATTTATTTTTTTAAAACAAGGTCTAAAATTGAAAAGAAGTTATAAATTGTACTCCAAAATTGTAGAAACGACCGTAGCTTTAATAACATTTCAAAAACTAATACAAAATAATATAGTTTAAGTCATAATTAATCTTTATAACAAAAAGTGTATATAAAGATTAATATTTTTTGAAAAGTTTAATTTTCAGTGAATTTTTACCAACTTTGTTGTGAAACAAAAGTAGGAAAAGGCGAAAAAGCGTGAAAGAAAAGTACGTGTTAGTAACAACAGAATGTTCGTATTGGAAACATAGAACAACAACTCCGAACATTTCAAGAAAAGTACGTGTCAGTAACAGTGGAATGTTCGTATTGGAAACATAGAACAACAACTCCGAACATTTCAGCAAGTAGAGATTCCGGGATCCTCTTCCAAAGATCCAACACCAATAGACTCTTCAGATAGTTAATTAGAATCATGTCATTTTTCTATTTTGAATGACTTTTGATAGTACCTAGCATCTTTTTTTATCTGTAATTTCTATGGACATAGTCGAGTAAATATAGCAGCTGCAAAACGAAAGAAACAATACCAATTTTGGTTAGCTTCTAACTCATTAAGGTGGCCAATAGACCTGGTTTCCTTCAGCCAGGTTGAAGCACCCATATACTAATGTACATATTATGCAACTTACTCATATAATAAAAAATGGCTAGATACTACAGAATTTTAAAAAATAAAAAATAGACATAGAAAATCATTTTATTTTAAAATGCTAAATCTTCAAAAAAAAATTATTATAAAACTTCACATGAAAAAAAACCAAACACGAGAGCCAAACCAAATACAAGAGCCAAACCAAAAAACTCTCTATCCCATAAACTATCTTTAATTTCAAAAATATTAAAATAATTTATTCTCTTTACAATTCCAAATAGAAATGGACATATATGAGATATATAATTTTGAATGATATTACCAAAGTCAAAAGAGAGCTCTCGTGAAAAAAGGAAAAGTTGACCGTAACCGTACGCGTGTAAACATGTCACTCAGTCCTTAAAAGGTGGATTCTAACTCAAACGTGCTGCCTCTCCTCTCATGTGATCCGAGAATCGTTTGGGAGGATACAGCAAATCCGCCTAATGGTAATGGATCCACCTAATAGAAATAGAAATGGATCCACCTAATGGTATCTCATGCAAAAAGTTTACCTAATGGTTTTAAATTAATTGTTATAATATAAATTTTTATCTTTCCCTAAAATCCAGTGATCATTTGTTTAAAAAGTTTGATTTCATGGGCGTATAAAGCTACTTTTTCGAATGTTTGAAGTTTGACAGGATCCGTTAATCCAATGGTTTTATCTAATGGCCACTTATACTTCTGAATTAAAGGTTCTAATATAAAATTTCATCTTTCCGCAGAATCCAATGGTCATTTATTGGGCATAAAAACTATAATGGGCCTATTGAGAAGAGTAGGTAATTTAAAGTGGTCATTTATTGGGCATATAAACTATAATGGGCATATTGAGAAGAGTATGTAATTTAAAGTTGGGTGAAAATAACATTTAACAATACAAATAGAAATCAATTCAAAATAGTATTTACAATAGTATTTATGACTGGTTTTTTATAATTTCTTTTCTACAATAGTATTTATGACTGGTTTTTTATAATTTCTTTTGTAGAAAAGAAAATTAGTTATAATATCTTTAATAATGGGACCACATTTATTTTAATTATTTGTTTTATTATTAGTTTGTGACATTTTTATGATATTATTATTAAAAGAAGTTGTTTTTAATGTCAAATTTTGAAAAGTTTTGTGATTTATTTTGAGATTTAATGTTTAAAATAGTGTACTAATTCATTGAAATCACAAGTTTGATGGGTAAAATCTTGCGCAATCAAAGTGCCACATAGGGTTTTTAGGGTGTTGAATCCATTTATGCAGTCAAAAAACCAGTTTAAACAACACAAATCAAGATTTCACCTCAAAAATTTCAGCCTAAAAATCTACTAAAAACTCTAAAAAGTCACATTAAAAACAAATCCTTATTAAAATGGAAATATTCTGTTTAACATAACTATTATAATTTGTTTTCTTATTTTTTTTAAATATAATTATCGAATTTATATTTAAATATATTTATTTTATTCTTTAATATAATTATCGAAAAAATATTTAAATATCTTATTATATGTGTTGTTAGTTCAAAAATATATTTGTTAAATAATAATAAGTTGGATGTTTAACATAGTTGATATATAATGTTTATTATATGTTAAAATGTTTACTTCACTTAAAATATTATACGGTGATAAACATCAAAGCACTTGTTTTATTATACATCTTACATTTCCAAAATTAAAAAAATTAATTGAATTGGTATTCTAGATCGAGATTCTCTTTTTTTAGCAGAACAAAGGTCCTAGATCCTGCTTCTTTGCTTTAGCAAAAGAAGCAGAAAAGACTAACCATCACATGTGCATTGAAGACGGTAATGTCATTGCTAGGATTGACCATTTTCATCATCCTAAATTAAGGGAAACTTTAGAAATTGAAAAAAGACGAATTAATTTATTATTATTAATTCAAATTAATTAATCAATTTATTGAAAAACCCTGCCTTGATTAATAAGCCCATGTTATTGAATTTATTTAGTAATATTGTTTAAATTAACTTTCATTTTAAAGCTTTTATTAGTTACAAAAATTTATCATTAACATTATAAAAATAATAAATTTATTAATAAAAAACCATCAAAATAAATAATTTTAATATTTATCTTTCTTGGACCATAGACTAAGTACCTTTCCTTATATATATATATATATATAGATATATTAAAGAAATAAAAATTAATAAACTTTTTTGATTAAAAAATATAATAAAATGAAATTATTAAAATAAAAATATAATAAAATCAAAATAAAAATATAATAAAATTAATTGATTTTACAATTGTAAAAACCATTATTTTTACTTTTAGTCAAACTAGATGTTATGTGGTAAGGGCTAGATATCTCTTCTCTACATCTATTTAAGTGTAATGTCATGATCAAATTTCCTATCTAGTGAATATGAACCACACTTATTGGTTCACAAAGCCTTTTTTTATTTGATCATTACTGAAATATTTCTCTATAAAATTATGGATCACATAAGCCTAAATTCAAATATTCATAATCACACACACACACACACATATATATATAATTTAAAGATAATTATGCCACTTATCTTTTTCAATTTAACTATAAATATCTTTAAATTTCAACTTTATTTGTTAAGTAGAATTAATAATGACTAGTATTAATAATATTTAAGTAATATTTCTTAAAAAAGAAAATTTGATCATTCACATATTAATTGTTATAATTAAATTAAAATTTTAAAAATCTAATTTCAATATAAACACTTATGTCAAAGAAATTACTGTTAAGTTAATTTTTTATAGAAAAATGTCTTCCCGATTAATCATATGAATGTATTAGTTTCCTATGCATTTAGAACCAACTATTGTGGTTTCAAATAGATTATTGTGGTTCATGTCATAGTCATAAAAAATAAAAAAATATCTTTTACTCAACTAGATACTTCATAGTTAACCTACGATAAATGCATATTAACATAAGAAGGGTCCTTACCTGTATTAAGGTCTTAATCCTAGCAATGATTTCTTTCACATTTGTATTATCATGTGTTAATATAATTTATATAGAACATAAGCATTCAACGAACATGTGTAATGTCACGCTAACATTTACAACCTACATACTCAATCTAACATATTTACTTGGATTTTGTATCCAATCCGGCTGGTGAAATGTCAAGGGTATGCCTATAGTTCTCATCCGTCACATTATCAAACTTTGCATTGTATTTATCAATTCTTATTCGCCGCGACTTATGATTACATTCAATATTCGTTTGGTTGTATTTACATAGTGTTTGCTAGGTACATACGACATATTTGGTGTAAAGGTTTTAATCAATTGTTATGGACTTTATTGATTTCTTATCTTAATGAGATTGTACTACCAAGTGCTGGGCAGTTGTGCTCCATCCCACCTTCATTTTTACTGTCGATCCTTCAAACCATATTTTGGACGGTGTTTATCCCCGAAAACTACCTTAGGGTAACTACAGCCCCCATCATAGCCATGATATCCCCATTTGTTCCATCGGCTGTTGTGGTTCGACCCTGCGAGGGGTCTCTAACAAGATTTATGCAATATTCCTTCTTGCCATGGCTCTGGTAGCACAATCTTCTAGATTTCTCTGGAGCTAGTGAGAGGCTTTGTTGTTAGAGAGGGTTTCTTTGTCGGTGGTTATGTGAGGATTTTTTCTGATGCAGAGAGCTCAGCTACCTTCGCTTTTCTCCATTCAACATAAAATGTTTTCTTCTTCAGGGTAAGTTCTAGAACGTGTTTGTTCTTTGTTTTTATCATTTTGTCTAGCATCGACTCCCTCTGAACGATTCTTATATTACTTTTTTTGCAGGGAAACAAACCTTTTGAAGTCAGGTTCCTTCCTTACAACATTATCTGTGCTTCTTGTTCAGTGTCCATGGCAGATTCCTCTTCTCAGAATTTGTAGAATGAGGGTGAGACTTTTTGTATTCTAAGCCTTCGTTTTTATTTTATTTGTAGTCATATTGCTCTGGGTATGGATTCCTTCCTATAACATGCATGTTCTCTATACTCTTGAATTGCAAGGCGCTATTGCACCCGAGATCTCGATGCTGGCTGCGATTCCTTCCTTGGTCGTGACTCCCTTCATACTGCCAGGTAAGTTTTATATACCTTGGCTTTTGGGTTTCTTTGATTCAAGTTGATCTCGGCCATTAAGGTATGGCCTCTAAGTAACCATTCCAACTACATGTACAGGTCTATCATGTTAATACGATAACCAAGGTTTCTTATCTACTGGCGAGGCCTCCTGCCCCGCGCATAGTGTCTTATCTCATTTTTATCATAGAGATACAGTTTTATAGACATGCAGTCTTTTCTGGAGGGTTTCGAACCCTTAGGTTTTTGTTTTGTTTGAGTTCCAATTTCTCTCTGTTTGTAATAATTCTAGGTCAGGCAGACTCGTAATTTTGAAATTTGTACCAGTCAATATATTTATGTATAACATTTACAGTTAATGTGAAAATCTGTTCTTCACCTTGTAGAGGTTTTCTTTCAGCTATATTTGTTTCTCTTTATGTTACCACCATAATTTATTTACTGATAGTATTAGTGACTATGTTATATTCAACAATATTTTTCTTGTAATTTTTGGTTAGTACTTTATTTGAATAAGATATTACTGCTACCATAAATCTTGTAACTTCAAAAACCAGAGGATTGGACCCATCTCGAGTCTAAACCTCTATTCAAGTTGTAACCCATGATCTTGGTAGAGAGTTTTAGCATTCCTACAAGTTTACTATAAATTTATGGTTTTATATCATGTTCATTTATTGTAATTTAAGATTTCTGCTTTACTATCCTACATAATGAAATTGATTTCACATAGATAATATAAATGGCCTCGTTTATTTTCTTGTTGGTTATTATGCTTCAAAAACACTAGAATTTCTACTATTACTTGAGATTTAGTTTACAGGTTATATAACCAATATTTTTCTGAAATGAAGTTTAATAAACAATTAGACACTTGTCATTTCCTCTCTTATTTTCACCTTAATAATTTCTAATTTCTTGCTCCAGACAACAGAACATTAATAAATTAACTTTTCGAGAAAAACAAGAGATTTCCATAGTAGTTTATCACATTGCAAACATCTAATTATATACTTATCTTCAATTCTCTTTAGCTTAACTGAAGGCTCCTCCCAACCTTGAGATAGGCTGTTACGTTCTCTGCTCCCCTCAAGCTCCGCACCAGAGTCCTTTAGCGAGCGGTATATCTACGAGTTAGGCCTCAAGACCTCTATCCAGTCTAATCTCATGTCAGGTTTTAGAGCTCCACTCATTCTAGACCATCTCTAGATAACTCCTTTCTACACCTTGTGGTTTTCAACCTTTTCTTTTTTCTTTTTGAACAGAACCCCCTTTTCTCCCTCAGGATTTCTTTTTATCCTCTTTGGGAAAAAGATAACTGTCAGAAAAAACTACCTCCCAATCTTTACTTTGGATCTTGTAATTCTTTTTACCTTTCAGTTAAATCTTTCCTTAATAAAAATTTATTCATAATTAAAATTCAAGTTTTCTTTTCATTGACGAGTAACCATAATCGTTATTGTTATTTTACTAGTCAATTCAAATGTATCTTTAACTTAAGAAAATAAAAAGTATTTTTAATCATCATGTAAAAATGAAACGAGGCATTACATCTTCCCCAACTAGAGGAAAACATCATCCTCGGTGTTTACACCATTCCAACAAATAGTTCAGGGTAGACTTCTCGTATGGAGTTCTCATCCTCTCAAGTGGCCTCCTGGGGGCTGAAGTGTTTCCACCACACTTTAACTTGGGGAATGACTTGTCTCTACAACATTATATCTGTCTGATCGAGAATATGTTGGGGTTGTACTAGAAATTTGTTGTCCGGTTCTACCTGCGAACACATAAATTTTTAGATTAGTTTAGTTAAAATCCATAATTCTAAATGTTATAACATAAACATAAGTTACATGTACATTCTACTAGTGTATCACATGCTTGGGGTCGTGTATGTATATTTTCAGTAGTGACACATGAAACACATTGTGCACCAATATATGGCTATGAAATGCCAGTCGATCGGCTACTCGTCCTATCCTTTCCAGAATTTGGAAGTGTCCACAGTACCTGGGGGCCAATTTGGCATAGGTACGCCACCTTAAAGTAATTTTATTAGTCTTAATATATACATAGATGTGGTCACCAACTTCGAATTCTCGAAAGGTTCTCTTTCTGTTTGTATACAATTTTTTCCTGTCTTGTGCTGCCTTTATATTTTTCTGGATTTTCTTTACTTCATGCTCCATCTCCTCCAACATATCTGGTCCGAGCATTAGTTCGGCATTGTGTTCCATACAATTCTTAAAAAGGTCCATTTTGAGGGTTTCTTGATACCCATTTTTGTAGGCAAATTCGACCAATGAAAATATTCTTCCCATCTGGAGGGTTGTTGCATGACATACATGTGTAGCATCTCTTCCAGTATTTGATTCACTCTTTCAGTTTGAATATCCATCTTGGGGTGATAGGCCATACAAAAATAAATCTGCGTTCCCAATCCTGTAAATAGTGCCTTCCAAAAATTTGATGTAAATTTTACGTCTCGGTATGAGATAACAACTGTCAGAATGCCATGCACTCTAAAAATTTCCATCATAAAGATGTCGGCAATATGAACAATCTTATAGGTTGACTGAAAATTTATAAAATGAGCTTCCTTACTGAGCCTATATATTACCACCATAGTTGAATCATTGTGTCTTTTTCTTCTGGGTAATCCTGTAATGAAATCAAGGGATATAACTTCTTATTTCCATTCTGATATAGTAACAGGCTTAAGCAGTCCCGCTGGATGCTGGTGTTCTACCTTGACTTGGTAACACTGTAAACACTTGGTCAAATATTCTGCAATTTTTTTACGCATTCTAGGCCAATGATAGTCTTTTCTTATTAATGTCAGCATTTTTTGATAACCAAGATGTCTTGTATGGGTACTCCAATGTTATTCATCTAAAATCAACCCCTTCAGGCTCATTTGATTTGGTATGAATATCTTTCCCGAAGATAGAAAAATTTGTTTGTCATTAATTTCATAATCTCATTATTTTCTTTGTTTTTCTGCTTCTTTTGCTTGTTGCCATAGAAATTTATATTTAGGGTATTTTTCCATTGCTTCCATAATTTTCTCCTGAAATCTAAATTCTTCTTGACTAAAATTGTAGCTGCAATTTAGTTTCCTACTTAAGGCATTAGCTACATGATTCTCTTTCCCTTTTACATGCTGAATATCAAAGTAAAATTCACTTAGGAATGCATTCCACCTTGCTTGGCAAGAATTCAAATAAGATTGCTTAAAATCGCTGGTCGGGCTACTATGGTGGGTTCTTAACAAAAAACATTTTTTCCCAGTAGGTAATGCCTCCAGATTAGGAGGGCATGCACTACTACAGTTAGCTCCAAATCATAAGTGGAGTATCGTTGTCTGTGATTCCTTAAATTCCTGGACTCGTATGTTATCACTTTGTCGTCTTGTGTTAATACTGCCCCTACCCCTTCCTTACATGCATCTATGCAGACTTCAAATTCCTTGTTTGGGTTTGCCACCTTTAATACATGTGTGGTAGTTAATAGTTCCTTTAGATGTTTGAAACTATCTTGGCACTCCTTGGTCCACATGAAGACTCACCCATGTCGCTGCAAAGAAGTGATAGGGAAGGTTATCTTAGAGAAACCTTCAATAAATTGTCGGTAATAACCAGCCAAACCCATGAAAGAGCGTATATCTGCTACATTTTAGCAACCATCCACTCCATTATTGTCTTTATCTTTTCGGGATGTAATGAAATTCCTTCAGTATATATTACATGACCCAAATACTATATTTTCTCTTTATAAAAATCACTTTTGCTAAATTTGGCATAGACTTGATGTTCCCACAACATCTTTAGTACAAACTGGAGGTGTTGTATTCTTTAGCATTTTTAGAATAGATCAGTATATCATCAATAAATATTAGGACAAATTTATCTAGAAATGGGTGAAATATGCCATGCATCAGGCTCATGAAATTTGGTGGTGCATTGGTTAGCCAGAATGGAAATACCACAAATTTATAATGTTTGTACCTAGTACAAAATATTGTTTTGGATATGTCTTCATCTTTAATTCAAATATGAAGATACCCAGATCTCAGATCAATATTTGAAAATATTTTCTTTCCTTTCACTCGGTCCAAAATATCATCTATTTAGGGTAATGGATACTTATTTTTGAAAGTCAGCTTGTTAAGTTGTCGGTAGCCCATGCACATACTCATTTTACCATATTTATTTTTAACAAACAATACAGGTGCTCCCCATGGGGATACACTTGGTCAAATGTATCCTTTATCCAATAGCTCTTGTAGCTGCATTTTCATCTTTGTCAATTCTGGCACACTCATTCCGTGTGGTTCTCATGATACAGGTGCTGATCTGGGTAACAAATCTATAGTGAAGTCAATGTCTCACTTTGGGGGTAATCCTGGAATATTATCCAGAAAAAAAATCCACAAATTCCTGCACAACTCGAATATTCTCCAGCATAAGAGTCTTATCTTTGGAATGAGTAAACCCCACTTGAATAACATAGAGATGACAACCTTTTCTAATACATTTATTTAATTGAGATGCGGTAATGGGGTGCAAAGGGTGGGGTTTCTTAATTCCCTGCAATTCTTGCTGAGTTCCATCTTCTGCCTTGAAATGGATGATTTTCTCCTTACAATCTACTAGTGACCAAGGTCTTAATAACCTGTCCATTCCCAACAGAATATCATAGTAGCCTAAAGGAAGAATGTTCAGATCAACAATTATTTTTTTCCTTCCAATTTCTAGAATGCAATTCAAAAATTTTGCACTCACTCTTATCTTTACCCAGTAGCTAGTTGTACCAACAAGGGACTTTTAAATTTCTCACTGAGTAATTTACTGTTTTCAACTATTCGAGGATTTATGTAACTTAAAATTGCACCCGTATCAACCAAAATGGAAATAATTTGGGAATAGAACTTACCTTCCAGTTCTATCATTATTGATTGGTAGTCCACTTGTTGGTCCTCCAGTGCAGCATTGATTCTGGGTATATTTCGTGCAACATCGCCTATTATAGAAGCCTCTTGTAAGTTGGTTTTAACTTCATTCCTTCCACAATGAGGGTGGTTCTTAAAATAATGTGTTTCTCCAAATCCCCAACATTTTAGTGGCAGCTTATGGGACTGTCCCAGTTTTGTCCTACTGGATGCTTCAGTGGGCCTCTCATCTACTATCCATTTAGGATTTTGCTGGTTTTTCCCAAATGGTGTATTTATTGAGTTTCTTGCAACATTCTTAAAATTTACAAGTCTACTATGCTTGAAATTTGGGGTGCTTTTCTGCCCTTTCTTTGGTGGCCAATTTCTGCCCACTTCTCCTTTACCCTTAGACTGCTGACAGCACATTCATGAATTTCAGATTACCTCATCCATGGTCTTTGGATTCACGAATTCAATTCTCTCCTTCATGCGAGTAGGAAGAATACTCAAGAACATTTGAACCTTTTCTTTCTTGTCCCTTAGATATGGTACATATCTTAACAAGGAGGTGAATTTAGTGATGAACTCATCCATGGATTGTTGTCACAGTTTTAAGTCATGAAACTCTCGTTACTTTTCATCATAAAATCACTCTGTTAAATACTTGTCTTTGAAGTATTTTTGGAATTCATACCACATTACATTATGATCCTCAATTCCCTCACATTCTTCACTTCCTCCCACCATAAGGCGGCCTTCTCCTGCAACTGATAAATAGACAATTGAGCATTAATCTTGTTGTTATATTCATAAACCTGAAAGTATTTATTGATTTTTATGATCTATGCTTCCACCATCACTTCCACTTCTCCATCAAAAGTAGGTGGCTTAATATTCTGGAATTCACCTTGTAATTCTACTTTCTACTTCTTCATTTCCTACTGTTCTGAAGCACTTCTAGACTCTACCTCATGATAAATATTTCTTTTGTTATTCTTTTAAGTATGAATTCCCTCCATATTTTCATTAATTTGTTGTTTTTTTTTATTCTCTTCATGAGTATTATTTTCTGGACTAGGCTGTGGCGTAGGATGGTTCTGTCTATCTAAGAGGATTTTTAGGATTCTTTCTTGTTCTCACATTAGTATTTCATTGTCACATCATACACGAACCATCTCTATCTCGAGTTGTTGCACTGTGTACAAAAATCAAGTTATCTTTCGATGTTGTTCCTCCAACAAACTACTAGTTTTTTATGCTGGTCCACGCTCAATTGTATCCACATTTCTGGGTTCATCTCTGGATTTACTAGGGGGTGGACTTCTCTTGTATTCCTTTGTGTCTGTTGGCTTGAAATTTTCCTCATTAGATTCTTTTAGTATTTCTATTATGTGCATAAGAATAACACCAATGAAACATTTAGAATTATTTAGTTGGCCCAATCTGGCCCAACGTGCAAACTTCGCTCTAATACGGCATATCACAGTTATAAAAAAAAATCTTTTACTTAGCCAAATACCTCATAGTTAACCTACAATAAACATATTAACATAAGAATGGGTTCTTACCTCTATTAAGGTCTTAATCCTAGAAATGATTTCTTTCACACTTGTATTATCATGTGTTAATCTAATTTATATATAACATAAACATTCAACAAACATGTGTAATATCAGGTGCTAACATTTATAACCTACATAATCAATCTAACATATTTGTTTGGATTTTGTACACAATTCAGATGGTGAAATGTCAAGGCTATGACTATAGTTCTCATCTATCAAATTATCAAACTTGGGATTTTACTTATCAATTCTTATTACTGCGGCTTATGATTACATTCAATATTCATTTAGTTGTATTTACATAGTGTCTGCTAGGTAGATACAATAGATTTGGTATAAAGCGTTTAATCAATTTTTATCGGCTTTATTGATTTCTTATCTTAATGAGATTGTATTTCCAAGTTTCGGGCAACTGTGCTCCATCCTATCTTCATTTAGAGCTGTCGATCCTTCAAACCCTAGTTTGGATGGTTTGATCCCCAGAAACTACCTTAGGGTAACTACAACACCCATTGTCGCCTTGATATACTGACTTGTTCTGTCGGCCATTGCAGCTCTGCCCTGCAAGGGGCCTGTAATAAGATTTACACACTCTTCCTTTTTTCCATGGCTCTGGTAGCACAATCTTCAAGCTTTCTCTGGAGCTGGTGAGAGGCTTGGTTGTTAGAGAGTGTTTCTTTGTTAGTGGTTGTATGACGTTTTGTTTTGCTACATAGAGCTCAACTACCTTCACTCTGCTCCATTCAACAGAAAATATTTTCTTCTTCAGGGTAAGTTCTGGATCGATTTTGTTCTTTGTTTTATCATTCTTTCTAGCATCGAATCCCTCCTAACTATTCTTAAATTACTTTTTATGCAGGGAAAAAGACCTGCTGAAGTTGGGTGAATTTCTTATAGCATTATCTTTGTTTCTTGTTCAGTGTCCATGGCAGATTCGTCTTCCCAGAATCTGCAGAATGAGGGTGTGGCTTTCCATAGTCTAAGCCTCTATTTTTCTTTTACTTGCAGTTCTGGGTATGGATTCGTTCCTATAATGCTTATGTTCTATGAACTCTTGAATTGCAAGGTGATACTACACCTGAGATCTCGATGCTGGCTACAATTCCTTCCTTGGTCGTGACTGCCTTCATACGACCAGGTAAGTTTCTTATCTACTGGTGAGGCCTTCTGCCCTATGCATAGTGGATTATCTTATTTTTATCATAGATGATATTTTTATAGACATGCAATCTTTTACAGAGGGTTTCAAACCCTTAGGTTTTTTTTTTTTTGTATGAGTTCCAATTTCTCTCTGTTTGTAATACTTTTGGGTCAGGTAGACTTGTAATTTTGAGATCTGTACCAGTCGATATATTTATGTATAATATTTATAGTTAATGTGTGAATTTTTTTCAACTTACAGAGGTTTTCTTTGGCTATAATTTTTTTCTCCTTTTGTACCACTATAATTATTTTTACTGATAGTATTAGTGAATCTGTTATATTCAACAATATTTTTCCTGTAATTTATGGGTTTGTCATTTCTTTGAATAAGATATTACTGCTACCATAAAGCTTGGAACTTCAACAGCCAGAGGACTGGACCCATCTCAAGTCTAAACCTCTGTGCAAGTTGTAACCCCTAAGCTTGGTAGAGAGTTTTAGCATTCTTACAAGTTTACTGTAAATTTATCATTTTATATCATCTTCGTTTACTGCAAGTTTACATTTCTGCTTTACTATCCTACAAAATGAAATGTATTTCACAGGGATAATATAAATGGCCTAGTTTCTTTTTTTGTTGGTTATTATGCTTGAAAAACACTAGAATTTCTACCGTTCCTTGAGATTTAGTTTACATTTTATATAACCAATACTTTCTAAAATAAAATTTAATAAACAATTAGACAACTTTAATTTCCTTTCCTAATATTTCCTCAACAATTTTTAATTTCTTGCTCTAGACAGTAGAACATTAATAAATTAATTTTTCAGGAAAAATAAGAGATTTCCACAGTGGTTTATCAAATTGAAAACAACAGATTATATATGTGACACCTCAGTAAAAGACAATTAGTTACATTTGGTTAAAATACTGTTAGTTAATTATTCTCTTTAATTTTTATGTTCTTTTATTATTATTCTGGACAAGGAAAACTTAATGGAAAAATTTACTAATGACATAAAGTATTATCTGTTACTAAGTTAATAGGGAAAACCTTTCTTTTGAGACTGTGGGTGAAAGTTTTCCAGGATTAGGAAGTGGTTGGGAAAACAGTTGGAAACAGTTACCTATCCTTTGGAATAAAAGGAATTCCAGAAGAAGGGTAGGGGTCTATGAATTTGATAGCTAAGGGGAAGTACTTCTTGAGCTGGTGAGAGACCAGTTGAATGTACTACTGTAACCCTGAGGGCAAGATTTTTTTGCTTGTAGACTGGATTTAGCAATCCTGAGGTCTCAACAGAAAGGAATATCCACTGATTCCTGTGGCGCTGTCCAAGACCTGGAGCTCGGGGGTAAGAGGCGGACGTTATTGCCCCTCTTAATGGTTGGGAGGACCCCAGTCAAGAAAAAGGGTCTTCATTTTAATCAGATAAGTACTTGGAACCTGGTAATAATTGCAAGTGATAGTTTAACTGAAAATTTATAGCTGTAATTAAATGTGAGTTACTGGTCGGGTATGAGTATTCTACAGGTAAACGCTTTTTACGTGGATAGCAAGCGTTGTTAGGAGCAGAGATGTATATTTGTGATCTCTGATAGATGTATAATTTTTTTTGATGATTTCTGGAACAGATTGTCTGAGTTATCTAACGATTGTTTTGCTATTCTTGTCCCTAGACTCTGAGTTAACTGGGAAATTTCTTAAGGAAAAATCTAACTGTGATTGGAATCCTTAAAGAAAGAAAATCCTTGGAATTGTTTAAAAAAAACAGGAAAATAGAGATATTCCCTTCAGTAGTCAAACATCTTGAAAGACGAACTACAAACCCTAGAGAAGACAGAGAATTTCTTTTTGGTCTGTTTAACAAATAAGAAAGAATATGTAGAGTCTGGCTGCACATTCAAGTATTAAATTGAACTACATTGTCGACATCAAAGATTTAAACTTTTCTTTCTTCTATGAACCAAGCAGAGGTTTAGTGAGGAGTTTTTAACAGTCCGAAAAACCCTGTACAAATTCCAATATAGGAAGGAACCACACAAGAGCATTATTTTTTTTAAACAGACAAGACGAGAAAGAATAAAAATGAGAAACTGTGCATGCATAACAAGACCTCGTTTGAGGGGTTCGAAAACTGTGAAGAACTTTTAGATAACTGAACCAACCAATGGAGAAATGAACCGAGGAACCTTTAAGAAGCTAGAGCAGAGTTTCCCATTGAATAAGCATTCATAAATAATTTAAGAGTGTTACAGGCCATAGATACAATAAACACCGAGTTTCAAAAGAGAAATAATATATATATTGTTTACAGACTTGAGAGAACGTAAGTTTCTCCGTTAAATGTACAGACTGTCAGGCGAAACCCAACATAACAACTTTGGTGAAATACCCAAACTATTAACTCTGCTGTATAGAACATTCAGCTTCTACCTAGTTCGATTCAAGGAAAATTAAGCTAAGACTGGGAAAATTAAACAAGATAATCTCATTCCGACCAGTAGGCGGAAGGGTTAAAACAGGAAGAAAATTTCGCATAATATTATATGCTTACCAAGTTTTCAGTAAAGTGTTTAAAGAGGCGGGAGAAGGTCTAAAAACCCTTACGGGAGATAGAGGCTTAAGTTTTTCGCGAGCACACAGGCGCATAAAAACACCGGAGAAAACCTGTTAAGCGCATCAAGGAGAACAAAATTTATATTCTGATTTTGAGGCGAAGTCATAACAGTTCTTAGCAAACAATTCATGAAGTACACGTGTGTGAGTGAGAGATACAGTGCTACGTGGGAAGCAGATACTACGCAGTGAAAAGACACAACATTTCTATAATACCTGAGAAAACCCTTATGACTGAGGAGATGAAAACCTATAGCGAGAAAGCATAAGAAAAAAAAGAAAATAAAGGGCAATGTGCAATAAGCAGACATTCTTGAAAGGCGAAATATGTCTCCAGAAACTTCAATCGAGCGAGAGAAAGGAAGAAAGACTCCTTAATTTGAAAATACAAGCACTGTTAAAAACCCTGTAGCTAGTCCGGAGTCATGCCTTGCGCTTGAAAATTGTTAAAGTTCAGAAAAGGGATTACCTGGTCGGATTCAACCAGAGGCATTCTTCTGTCGGTCAGATGGAACCCTGGGGTAGAGCAAAGTAGAAATCCGGAGGCAATGTTTCTTCAGTCCCGAGAAACCCTGGAGCAGAGCGCATAGGTGAAATGGCGCTAATGCCAACAGCAGGCTCGAGTTTACCGCGGGAAGGATAATGCGATACCCGAGGTTTGCTGATTGGAAATCAATACACCTGTCAACCATTAATAAACACAGTACTGGCATCGCAGAGTTATCCAAGTCACCCAACTTGGCAGGAGGTCGCCTTGCCAAATGGCACGTTCATGCGCGCATAGTTCGGTAAGAGGGTTTGGAATGATGCAATGTATTATAAATATCCACAGAGACTTTAATATTAGTACATCACCATCATAACTCCAATTAAGACGAGTAAGTGTTAGTCCTGTCAATGGTGGTTGTTTAATCCAGAACTCGAAAGGTTGGTGGAGCTTTTATGCAATGGCACGCTATATAACTTATTTAGATGTGAAGTATATTTTGTTTATTTACATTGAAGACTAATGATTATACACTTACTTGATGGTAGACTATTGTTTGTGCATGTTATACATCAGAGTTAAAAAAAAATTTATATGTGTGAAAATTGGAGTATGATTGTGACAAGTGGTATCGGAGCCTAGGTTGCTACACTGGGATCTTAAGGGGTCTACTAACAGAGTGGTATCAGAGCCAAGTTGCTACACTGGGATCTTAAGGGGTCTACTAATAGAATGCTTGTGATTAGTGCACTAAGGGGAGCAAGCGAAATGGCAACACCATCACAACCTGAGGGGACTAATATTCCCACCATTTTAAACCCGGAAATGTGGGTGCAGTTGACTGTGGAACAGCACCAAAAGACTAGCCGACTACTTGAAGAACAACAGCAGCAAACTACATTCTTGCTCAACACGGTACAACAACTTCAGGAAGAAATGATAAGGGTTCGAAGGGATAACGAGAGGTTGCTACACGATCAAGAGAAGATCCTAAAAAGTTTGTCAGACAGGCAGAATCAGGGGATGAAGCACCCTAGTGCTGAAAAAGAGGAAACAACAGAGCAAGAGGACTAGCAGACTCAGAATAATGCTGAGGACAGAACTGAAAGGAGTTTCTCACAGAGGAGTAAGAATAGAAACTATAATGAGGCAGAGTCGGGCAACTTGTCCGGTCAGCAGGACCTTAAAAGACAAAAAGTAGAGCTCCAAGGAGAATTTCGCAAGATTAAGCCACCGACATTTGACGGTGAGGCAGAAGAAGTGGCTGAAGCTTGGTTAATAAATATAAACAAATATTTCCAGGTTTATGAGTACAGTAGTAACTTAAAGGCCAGGCTGGCCATATATCAATTACGGGAAAAAGCGACATTGTGGTGGGAAGAGGTGAAGAATGTGCCCATCATTGATGAACGCGACATAACCTGGGAGCTGTTCCAGAAATATTTTAAAGATAAATACCTGACAGAAAGATTTTATGATGACAAGGCAAAGGAATTTCATGATCTTCGTCTGGGACAAATGATGATAGATGAATATGTGACAAGGGTCACCTCACTGCTGCGATATGTACCTTATCTCCGAGAAGAGAAGGCCAAGGTGTAGAGATTTTTAAGCAGTCTACCTGCTGATATGAGAGAGCGGATAGAATTTGTCAATCCCCAGACTATGGATGAGGCTATCCGAAAAGCGCGATTGTGCTACCAGCAAAGTAAAACCAAGGGGGATGTAGGAAAAAGCTGGAAGCCGAAGAAGGGACAGAAAAGTAACTCTACCTTTAAGGGCAGTAAAAACAGCAGCTTCAGGAATGCAGCATGAAACACAATCAGCAAGCAGTTCGGGAAAAACCACCAAAGAATCAAGTGGCCAGCTGAGGAGAAGCCCAAAGAAGCGTCAAGTAAACCCGAGCTTGGACAGAATTCTAAACCTCCCTTACAGTGTTGGGGCTGTGGGGAAGCTCATTATTATAAGAACTGTCCCAGGCGGAACAAAAGTGAAACTGTGGGAAATCTGCAGGAGGCATCCACAGTAGGAGACGTGGCACGTAGCGTACATCATATCAATGCAGCGCTAGAAGATCGGCAGGCTGATTTTCAGCCTACGATGATTGAACTTGAAGGTACATTACTAACTAAACCTGTTTCAATTTTGGTTGATCCTGGAGCAAGTTTGAGTTATATCAGTCCTAAGTTGGTAGAGTTATGTAAATTAAAAGAACAGAAATTTAGGAACTCATGGCTGGTACAGTTGGCCACTAGGACGAAACGTAAAGTGATAGCAAAAATTCCTAACTGTGTACTGGAAGTGGCAGAACAGCAGATAGAGGTAGATCTAAATATCTTACCGTTGGGATCGTACGATGTGTTATTGGGTATGGATTGGCTGGAAAAACATTGGACAGTGGTAGACTGTAAGGAGAAAACCATCACATTTAGAAAACAAGATGGTACGCGGAAAGTGGTTCAAGGGGTTAAAAAGCCTGTACAAATACGACCAATAACAGCATCTCAGCTGGGTAAGTGTATTAGAAAAGGGTGCCAGTTGTATGCTATTCAAGTGGGATACATAGATTCTAAGGAAAAGGCCCCAATGTTGGAAAATATCCCTGTGGTGCAGGAATTTTTAAACGTATTTCCAGAGGAAATTCCTGGACTACCACCCAAAAGGGATATTGATTTCACTATTGAGTTACTGCCAGGTGCCTCACCAGTATCAAGAGCCCCATACCGGATGAGCGTGCCGGAGTTAACAGAATTAAAAATACAGTTACAAGAGTTGCTAGACAAGGGTTATATCCGTCCAAGTGTGTCACCTTGGGGCGCTCCAGTCCTTTTTGTTAAAAAGAAAGATGGGACAATGCGCATGTGTATGGACTACAGACAGCTTAATAAGCTAACTATCAAGAACAAGTATCCTTTACCAAGAATTGACGATTTGTTTGACCAGGTGAGAGGGGCTAAGGTATTTTCCAAGATTGACCTAAGATCCGGATATCATCAAGTTCGGATTAAAGATGAGGATATCTGCAAAACAGCCTTCCGCACCCGGTATGGTCATTACGAGTTTGTTGTGCTGCCCTTTGGATTAACAAATGCACCAGCAACTTTTATGAGGCTAATGAATGGCGTGTTTCATCAATTTCTAGATAATTTTGTGCTCATCTTTATTGACGATATTCTGGTATACTCTAAAGATGAAGCAGAGCATAAGGAGCATTTGCGTTTAGTGTTGGAAATGCTAAGGAAGCATCAGCTCTATGCTAAATTCAGCAAATGTGATTTCTTTAAAACAGAAATCCAGTACCTGGGACACGTCATAACAGCTGAAGGGATAGTTGTTGATCCTGAAAAGATCAAAGCCATCATGGAATGGCAAGTGCCTCGGAATGTGGCGGACATTAGATCCTTCATGGGCTTAGCCGGGTATTATAGAAGATTCATAGAAGGATTCTCTAAAATTGCCTTTCCCATCACCTCGTTGCAGAGGAAAGGCAAGCTTTTTAGGTGGTCAAAAGAATGCCAAGACATTTTTGAGAAACTAAAGCAACTCCTAACTACAGCTCCAGTACTGAAGGTAGTGGACCCGGAAAAAGACTATGAAGTCTGTACGGATGCTTGTAAGGAAGGAGTTGGAGCAGTACTGACTCAAGAAGGAAAAGTAATAGCTTACGAGTCAAGGAAACTTAAGGACTATGAGCAAAAATATTCTTCTTATGATTTGGAACTGACAGCGGTAGTTCACGCCCTCCGAGTGTGGAGGCATTATCTTCTAGGCAAAAGATTTGTGCTGAAAACGGATCATAGCAGCTTGACCAGCTATTTCAAACAGGCAGATTTAAACTCAAGACAGGCTAGATGGAATGCATTTTTAAGCGAGTTCGATATGGATATTCAGCAAGTTAAAGGAAAATAAAATAGAGTTGCTGATGTCTTAAGTCGAAAACTGCACAGTCTGTTTGCTTTATATTCTAACCAGTTGGAAAGCCAATTGTTGAAGCAATTGAAGGAAGAGGCTCAGGGAGACCCAGAATATAAGTTTCTGTGGCAACATATGAAGAATGATAAATAGCATGATAAATCGACAGAGTTTGGAGAGAATGCAGAGCAGGCCTTGACTTTTCGCGGGAAGATCTATGTGCCTAACCGCATTAATCTTAAAGAACTAATCCTGAATGAGTTTCATCGCAGCAACTACGCTGGTCATCCTGGATATCAGAAAATGCTTACAGCTGTAAGGAAAGTCTATTATTGGCCAGGAATGCGTAAGGACATTGCTGTATACATAAGAAGATGTCTAGAGTGTCAGCAGGTTAAAGCTGAACATCAGCATCTTGCTGGGTTATTGCAGCCAATACCCATTCCTGAATGGAAGTGGGAAGTTATTTCATTGGATTTCATTACAGGGTTACCACGAACAAAGAAGCAGAATGATTCTATTATGGTAGTGGTAGACAGACTAAGTAAGTCTGCCCATTTCATACCTGTGCAATCTACCTATAAAACAGTACAAATTGCGGATATATTTATGAAGGAGATTTTCAGGTTGCATGGCATACCCAAAACCGTGATTTTAGATCGAGACGTTAAGTTTACGTCTGCTTTTTGGAAAACTTTATTTTCTGGACTAGGAACCCAGATACACTTTAGTACAGCTTACCACCCTCAAACAGATGGACAGACAGAGCGGGTAAATCAGGTTTTGGAAGACATGCTGCGAATGTATGTGATGAAACAACCCACCAAGTGGGAAGATTACTTGCACTTGGTAGAATTTGCATACAATAATGGGTATCAAGAGTCTCTAAAAATGAGCCCCTTTGAGGCGTTATATGGTAGGCAATGCCGCACGCCTATAAACTGGAGTAGTCCCGAAACAAAACTGTTATTGGGACCTGAAATGCTGGCAGAAATGGAGGAAGAGGTAAAACAGATAAGACAGAATTTGAAAGTCGCGCAAGATAGTCAAAAGGTTTATGCAGACCAGAAAAGATCTTACCGAGAATTTGGGGTAGGAGACCACGTATATGTACGAATTAAGCCTAAGAGAAGCACTATGAGGTGGACCTCTTGTGCTAAGTTGGCTCCTCGGTACTGTGGCCCTTTCCAAATATTGGAAAGAATCAGACCAGTAGCCTATAGGCTGGCATTGCCCAGTCACATTCAAGTACATAACGTGTTTCATGTATCCTTATTGAAGCGATACATACATGATGAGAAACATGTAATACATTGGCAGAATATTCAGGTAGAACCGGACGGAGAGTTCCTGGTAGAGCCTCTACGCATACTTGATCGGCGGGAAATTGAACTCCGCAAAAGAGTAGTCGTCCAGGTCAAAGTATAGTGGAAACACTTTGAACCAGACGAAGCTACCTGGGAGGATGAAAAATTTATGCAGGAAGCATACCCCGAACTCTTTCCAGAGAGGAGTTGAAAACACCGAGGACGGTGTTACTTCCAGGGGGGGAAACTGTGACACCTCAGTAAAAGACAATTAGTTACATTTGGTTAAAAGACTGTTAGTTAATTATTCTCTTTAATTTTTATGTTCTTTTATTATTATTCTGGACAAGGAAAACTTAATGGAAAAATTTACTAATGACATAAAGTATTATCTGTTACTAAGTTAATAGGGAAAACCTTTCTTTTGAGACTGTGGGTGAAATTTTTCCAGGATTAGGAAGTGTTTGGGAAAACAGTTGGAAACAGTTACCTATCCTTTGGAATAAAAGGAATTCCAGAAGAAGGGTAGGGGTCTGTGAATTTGCTAGCTAAGGGGAAGTACTTCTTGAGCTGGTGAGAGACCAGTTGAATGTACTACTGTAACCCTGAGGGCAAGATTTTTCTGCTTGTAGACTGGATTTAGCAATCCTGAGGTCTCAGCAGAAAGGAATATCCACTGATTCCTGTGGCACTGTCCAAGACCTGGAGCTCGGGGGTAAGAGGCGGACGTTATTGCCCCTCTTAATGGTTGGGAGGACCCCAGTCAAGAAAAAGGGTCTTCATTTTATTCAGATAAGTACTTGGAACCTGGTAATAATTGCAAGTGATAGTTTAACTGAAAATTTATAGCTGTAATTAAATGTGAGTTACTGGTCGGGTATGAGTATTCTACAGGTAAACGCTTTTTACGTGGATAGCAAGCGTTGTTAGGAGCAGAGATGTATATTTGTGATCTCTGATAGATGTATAATTTTTGTTGATGATTTCTGGAACAGATTGTCTGAGTTATCTAAGGATTGTTTTGCTATTCTTGTCCCTAGACTCTGAGTTAACTGGGAAATTTCTTAAGGAAAAATCTAACTGTGATTGGAATCTTTAAAGAAAGAAACTCCTTGGAATTGTTTAAAAAAAACAGGAAAATAGAGATATTCCCTTCAGTAGTCAAACATCTTGAAAGACGAACTACAAACCCTAGAGAAGACAAAGAATTTCTTTTTGGTCTGTTTAACAAATAAGAAAGAATATGTAGAGTCCGGCTGCACATTCAAGTATTAAATTGAACTACATTGTCGACATCAAAGATTTAAACTTTTCTTCCTTCTATGAACCAAGCAGAGGTTTAGTGAGGAGTTTTTAACAGTCCGAAAAACCCTGTACAGATTCCAATATAGGAAGGAACCACACAAGAGCATTATTTTGTTTAAACAGACAAGACGAGAAAGAATAAAAATGAGAAACTGTGCATGCATAACAAGACCTCGTTTGAGGGGTTCGAAAACTGTGAAGAACTTTTAGATAACTGAACCAACCAATGGAGAAATGAACCGAGGAACCTTTAAGAAGCTAGAGCAGAGTTTCCCATTGAATAAGCATTCATAAATAATTTAAGAGTGTTACAGGCCATAGATACAATAAACACCGAGTTTCAAAAGAGAAATAATATATATATTGTTTACAGACTTGAGAGAACGTAAGTTTCTCCGTTAAATGTACAGACTTTCAGGCGAAACCCAACATAACAACTTTGGTGAAATACCCAAACTATTAACTCTGCTGTATAGAACATTCATCTTCTACCTAGTTCAATTCAAGGAAAATTAAGCTAAGACTGGGAAAATTAAACAAGATAATCTCATTCCAACCAGTAGGCGGAAGGGTTAAAACAGGAAGCAAGTTTCGCATAATATTCCGTGGTACCTGCAAGTTTCGCCAGCGAAGTGTTAGAGCCGGAGCAAGTCTAAAAACCCTTACAGGAGATAGGGCTTAAGTTTTTCGAGCACACCTGGAGCGCATAAAAACACCAGGAGAGAAAACCTCTGTTAGAAACTACATGCGAGAACAAATTTATATTACAATTTTGAAGGCGAGTCATAACAGTTCATAACAAACAATTCATGAAATTACCTGTGAGTGAGAAGTAAGGTCTTTCGCGTGGGGGCAGATACCTGCTGCCAGTAGAAAAGACAGCATTTCTTAAAGAATGAGAAAACCTTGTCAACAGGAGATCGAAAAGCTATATAGCAGAAAACATAAGAAAAAAAAAGAGAAAACATAAGACATTAATGCAATAGCCAGAACTTGAACCTGTTAGAAGACGAAACCATGTCCTCCGGAACTTGAATCCGAACGGGGAAAGGAAATAAGACTCCATAGAGCTGAAAATACAAGCACTGTTAAAAACCCTGTAGCTAGTCCGGAGTCATGCCTTGCGCTTGAAAATTGTTAAAGTTCAGAAAAGGGATTACCTGGTCGGATTCAACCAGAGGCATTCTTCTGCCGGTCAGATGGAACCCTGGGGTGGAGAAAAGTAGAAATCTGGAGGCAATGTTTCTTCAGTCCAGAGAAACCCTGGAGCAGAGCGCATAGGTGAAATGGCGCTAATGCCAACAGCAGGCTCGAGTTTACCGCGGGAAGGATAATGCGATACCCGAGGTTTGCTGATTGGAAATCAATACACCTGTCAACCATTAATAAACACAGTACTGGCATCGCAGAGTTATCCAAGTCACCCAACTTGGCAGGAGGTCGCCTTGCCAAATGGCACATTCATGCGCGCATAGTCCGGTAAGAGGGTTTGGAATGATGCAATGTATTACAAATATCCGCAGAGACTTTAATATTAGTACATCACCATCATAACTCCAATTAAGACGAGTAAGTGTTAGTCCTGTCAATGGTGGTTGTTTAATCCAGAACTCGAAAGGTTGGTTAGACTTTATACCAATGTTTACCTTTACCAAAACTTATTTGCAGATGTGAAGTCTATTTTGTTTATTTACAGCATTGAAGACTAATGATTATACCATAGCATATAACAGTGGTGAACTACAGTTTGGTAAATATTGCGTAGAGTTAAAAAAAAAATTTATGCTTGTGAAAATTGGTTTATGTATGTTACAAGTGGTATTAGAGCCAGGTTGCTACACTGGGATCTTAAGGGGTCTACTAATAGAATGCTTGTGATTAGTGCACTAAGGGGAGCAAGCGAAATGGCAACACCATCACAACCTGAGGGGACTCAGATTCCCACCATTTTAAACCCGGAAATGTGGGTGCAGTTGACTGTGGAACAGCACCAAAAGACTAGCCGACTACTTGAAGAACAACAGCAGCAAACTACATTCTTGCTCAACACGGTACAACAACTTCAGGAAGAAATGATAAGGGTTCGAAGGGATAACGAGAGGTTGCTACAGGATCAAGAGAAGATCCTAAAAAGTTTGTCAGACAGGCAGAATCAGGGGATGAAGCACCCCAGTGCTGAAAAAGAGGAAACAACAGAGCAAGAGGACCAGCAGACTCAGAATAATGCTGAGGACAAAACTGAAAGGAGTTTCTCACAGAGGAGTAAGAATAGAAACTATAATGAGGCAGAGTCGGGCAACTTGTCCGGTCAGCAGGACCTTAAAAGACAAAAAGTAGAGCTCCAAGGAGAATTTCCCAAGATTAAGCCACCGACATTTGACGGTGAGGCAGAAGAAGCGGCTGAAGCTTGGTTAATAAATATAAACAAATATTTCCAGGTTTATGAGTACAGTAGTAACTTAAAGGCCAGGTTGGCCATATATCAATTACGGGAAAAAGCCACCTTGTGGTAGGAAGAGGTGAAGAATGTGCGCATCATTGATGAACGCGACATAACCTGGGAGCTGTTCCAGAAATATTTTAAAGATAAATACCTGACAGAAATATTTTATGACGACAAGGCAAAGGAATTTCATGATCTTCGTCTGGGACAAATGACGATAGATGAATATGTGACAAGGTTCACCTCACTGCTGCGATATGTACCCTATCTCCGAGAAGAGAAGGCCAAGGTAGAGAGATTTTTAAGCAGTCTACCTGCTCATATGAGAGAGCGGATAGAATTTGTCAATCCCCAGACTATGGATGAGGCTATCCGAAAAGCTCGATTGTGCTACCAGCAAAGTAAAACCAAGGGGGATGTAGGAAAAAGCTGGCAACCGAAGAAGGGACAGAAAAGTAACTCTACCTTTAAGGGCAGTAAAAATAGCAGCTTCAGGAATGCAGCACGAAACACAATCAGCAAGCAGTTCGGGAAAAACCACCAAAGAATCAAGTGGCCAGCTGAGGAGAAGCCCACAGAAGCGTCAAGTGAACCCAAGCTTGGACATAATTCTAAACCTCCCTTACAGTGTTGGGGCTGTGGGGAAGCTCATTATTATAAGAACTGTCCCAGGCGGAACAAAAGTGAAACTGTGGGGAATCTGCAGGAGGCATCTACAGTAGGAGACATGGCACGTAGCGTACATCGTATCAATGCAGCGCTAGAAGATCGGCAGGCTGATTTTCAGCCTACGATGATTGAACTTGAAGGTACATTACTATGTAAACCTGTTTCAATTTTGGTTGATCCTGGAGCAAGTTTGAGTTATATCAGTCCTAATTTGGTAGAGTTATGTAAATTAAAAGAACAGAAATTTAGGAACTCATGGCTGGTACAGTTGGCCACTGGGGCGAAACGTAAAGTAACAATAAAAATTCCTAACTGTGTACTGGAGGTGGCAGAACAGCAGATAGAAGTAGATCTAAATATCTTACCATTGGGATCGTACGATGTGTTATTGGGTATGGATTGGCTGGAAAAACATTGGACAGTGGTAGACTGTAAGGAGAAAACCATCACATTTAGAAAACAGGATGGTACGCGCAAAGTGGTTCAAGGGGTTAAAAAGCCTGTACAAATACGACCAATAACAGCATCTTAGCTGGGTAAGTGTATTAGAAAAGGGTGCCGGCTGTATGATATTCAAGTAGGATACACAGACTCTAAGGAAAAGGCCCCAATGTTGGAGAATATCCCTGTGGTGCAGGAATTTTTAGACGTGTTTCCAGAGGAAATTCCTGGTCTACCACCCAAAAGGGATATTGATTTCACTATTGAATTGCTGCCAGGTGCCTCACCAGTATCAAGAGCCCCATACTGGATGAGTGTGCCGGAGTTAACAGAATTAAAAATACAGTTACAAGAGCTGTTAGACAAAGGCTATATTCGTCCAAGTGTGTCACCTTGGGGCGCACCAGTCCTTTTTGTTAAAAAGAAAGATGGGACAATGCGCATGTGTATGGACTACAGACAGCTTAATAAGTTAACTGTCAAGAACAAATATCCTTCACCAAGAATTGACGATTTGTTTGACCAGGTTAGAGGGGCTAAGGTATTTTCCAAGATTGACCTAAGATCTGGATATCATCAAGTACGGATTAAAGATGAGGATATCTGCAAAACAGCTTTCCGCACCCGATATGGTCATTACGAGTTTGTTGTGCTGCCCTTTGGATTAACAAATGCGCCAGCAACTTTTATGAGGCTAATGAATGGTGTGTTTCATCATTTTCTAGATAATTTTGTGCTCATCTTTATTGACGATATTCTGGTATACTCTAAAGATGAAGCAGAGCATAAGGAGCATTTGCGTTTAGTGTTGGAAATGTTAAGGAAGCATCAGCTCTATGCTAAATTCAGCAAATGCGATTTCTTTAAAACAGAAATCCAGTACCTAGGACACGTCATAACAGCTGAAGGGATAGCTGTTGATCCTGAAAAGATCAAAGCCATCATGGAATGGCAAGTGCCTCGGAATGTGGCGGACATTAGATCCTTCATGGGCTTAGCCGGGTATTATAGAAGATTCATAGAAGGATTCTCTAAAATTGCCTTTCCCATCACCTCGTTGTAGAGGAAAGGCAAGCTTTTTAGGTGGTCAAAAGAATGCCAAGACAGTTTTGAGAAACTAAAGCAACTCCTAACTATAGCTCCAGTACTGAAGGTAGCGGACCCGGAAAAAGACTATGAAGTCTGTACGGATGCTTGTAAGGAAGGAGTTGGAGCAGTACTGACTCAAGAAGGAAAAGTAATAGCTTACGAGTCAAGGAAACTTAAGGACTATGAGCAGAAATATTCTGCTTATGATTTGGAACTGACAGCGGTAGTTCACGCCCTCCGAGTGTGGAGGCATTATCTTCTAGGCAAAAGATTTGTGCTGAAAACGGATCATAGCAGCTTGACCAGCTATTTCAAACAGGCAGATTTAAACTCAAGACAGGCTAGATGGAATGCCTTTTTAAGCGAGTTCGATATGGATATTCAGCAAGTTAAAGGAAAATAAAATAGAGTTGCTGATGTCTTAAGTCGAAAACTGCACAGTCTGTTTGCTTTATATTCTAACCAGTTGGAAAGCCAATTGTTGAAGCAATTGAAGGAAGAGGCTCAGGGAGACCCAGAATATAAGTTTCTGTGGCAACAGATGAAGAATGATAAACAGCATGATAAATCGACAGAGTTTGGAGAGAATGCAGAGCAGGCCTTGACTTTTCGCGGGAAGATCTATGTGCCTAACCGCATTAATCTTAAAGAACTAATCCTGAATGAGTTTCATCGCAGCAACTACGCTGGTCATCCTGGATATCATAAAATGCTTACAGCTGTAAGGAAAGTCTATTATTGGCCAGGAATGCGTAAGGACATTGTTGTATACATAAGCAAATGTCTAGAGTGTCAGCAGGTTAAAGCTGAACATCAGCATCCTGCTGGGTTATTGCAGCCAATACCCATTCCTGAATGGAAGTGGGAAGTTATTTCATTGGATTTCATTACAGGGTTACCACGAACAAAGAAGCCGAATGATTCTATTATGGTAGTGGTAGACAGACTAAGTAAGTCTGCCCATTTCATACCTGTGCAATCTACCTATAAAACAGTACAAATTGCGGATATATTTATGAAGGAGATTTTCAAGTTGCATGGCATACCCAAAACCATGATTTCAGATCGAGACGTTAAGTTTACGTCTGCTTTTTGGAAAACTTTATTTTCTGGACTAGGAACCCAGATACACTTTAGTACAGCTTACCACCCTCAAACAGATGGACAGACAGAGCGGGTAAATCAGGTTTTGGAAGACATGCTGCGAATGTATGTGATGAAACAACCCACCAAGTGGGAAGATTACTTGCACTTGGTAGAATTTGCATACAATAATGGGTATCAAGAGTCTCTAAAAATGAGCCCCTTTGAGGCGTTATATGGTAGGCAATGCCGCACGCCTATAAACTGGAGTAGTCCCGAAACAAAACTGTTATTGGGACCTGAAATGCTGGCAGAAATGGAGGAAGAGGTAAAACAGATAAGACAGAATTTGACGGCAAGATAGTCAAGGTTTATACTTGAGACCCCGAGGAAAAGATCTTACGGGGTGGTGAGGTCACGTATATGTCCGAATTAAGCCAAAAAGAAGCACTATGAGGTGGACCTCTTGTGCCAAGTTGGCTCCTCGGTACTGTGGCCCTTTCCAGATATTGGAAAGAATCAGACCAGTAGCCTACAGGTTGGCATTGCCCAGTCACATTCGGGTACACAACGTGTTTCATGTATCCTTATTGAAGCGATACATACATGATGAGAAACATGTAATACATTGGCAGAATATTCAGGTAGAACCGGACGGAGAGTTCCTGGTAGAGCCTCTACGCATACTTGATCGGCGGGAAATTGAACTCCGCAAAAGAGTAGTCGTCCAGGTCAAAGTACAGTGGAAACACTTTGAACCAGACGAAGCTACCTGGGAGGATGAAAAATTTATGCAGGAAGCATACCCCGAACTCTTTCCAGAGAGGAGTTGAAAACACCGAGGACGGTGTTACTTCCAGGGGGGGAAACTGTGACACCTCAGTAAAAGACAATTAGTTACATTTGGTTAAAATACTGTTAGTTAATTATTCTCTTTAATTTTTATGTTCTTTTATTATTATTCTGGACAAGGAAAACTTAATGGAAAAATTTACTAATGACATAAAGTATTATACGATTTACTAAGTTAATAGGGAAAACCTTTCTTTTGAGGTATTTGTGGGTGAAATTTTTCCGGGATTAGGAAGTGTTTAGGGCTTCGATTTGGAAACAGTTACCTATCCTTTGGAATAAAAGGAATTCCAGAAGAAGGGTAGGGGTCTGTGAATTTGCTAGCTAAGGGGAAGTACTTCTTGAGCTGGTGAGAGACCAGTTGAATGTACTACTGTAACCCTGAGGGCAAGATTTTTCTGCTTGTAGACTGGATTTAGCAATCCTGAGGTCTCAGCAGAAAGGAATATCCACTGATTCCTGTGGCACTGTCCAAGACCTGGAGCTCGGGGGTAAGAGGCGGACGTTATTGCCCCTCTTAATGGTTGGGAGGACCCCAGTCAAGAAAAAGGGTCTTCATTTTATTCAGATAAGTACTTGGAACCTGGTAATAATTGCAAGTGATAGTTTAACTGAAAATTTATAGCTGTAATTAAATGTGAGTTACTGGTCGGGTATGAGTATTCTACAGGTAAACGCTTTTTACGTGGATAGCAAGCGTTGTAAGGAGCAGAGATGTATATTTGTGATCTCTGATAGATGTATAATTTTTGTTGATGATTTCTGGAACAGATTGTCTGAGTTATCTAAGGATTGTTTTGCTATTCTTGTCCCTAGACTCTGAGTTAACTGGGAAATTTCTTAAGGAAAAATCTAACTGTGATTGGAATCTTTAAAGAAAGAAACTCCTTGGAATTGTTTAAAAAAAACAGGAAAATAGAGATATTCCCTTCAGTAGTCAAACATCTTGAAAGACGAACTACAAACCCTAGAGAAGACAAAGAATTTCTTTTTGGTCTGTTTAACAAATAAGAAAGAATATGTAGAGTCGGCTGCACATTCAAGTATTAAATTGAACTACATTGTCGACATCAAAGATTTAAACTTTTCTTCCTTCTATGAACCAAGCAGAGGTTTAGTGAGGAGTTTTTAACAGTCCGAAAAACCCTGTACAAATTCCAATATAGGAAGGAACCACACAAGAGCATTATTTTGTTTAAATAGACAAGACGAGAAAGAATAAAAATGAGAAACTGTGCATGCATAACAAGACCTCGTTTGAGGGGTTCGAAAACTGTGAAGAACTTTTAGATAACTGAACCAACCAATGGAGAAATGAACCGAGGAACCTTTAAGAAGCTAGAGCAGAGTTTCCCATTGAATAAGCATTCATAAATAATTTAAGAGTGTTACAGGCCATAGATACAATAAACACCGAGTTTCAAAAGAGAAATAATATATATATTGTTTACAGACTTGAGAGAACGTAAGTTTCTCCGTTAAATGTACAGACTGTTAGGCGAAACCCAACATAACAACTTTGGTGAAATACCCAAACTATTAACTCTGCTGTATAGAACATTCAGCTTCTACCTAGTTCGATTCAAGGAAAATTAAGCTAAGACTGGGAAAATTAAACAAGATAATCTCATTCCAACCAGTAGGCGGAAGGGTTAAAACAGGAAGCAAGTTTCGCATAATATTCCGTGGTACCTGCAAGTTTCGTCGGTGAAGTGTTAGAGCCGGAGCAAGTCTAAAAACCCTTACAGGAGATAGGGCTTAAGTTTTTCGAGCACACCTGGAGCGCATAAAAACACCAGGAGAGAAAACCTCTGTTAGAAACTGCATGCGAGAACAAATTTATATTACAATTTTGAAGGCGAGTCATAACAGTTCATAACAAACAATTCATGAAATTACCTGTGAGTGAGAAGTAAGGTCTTTCGCGTGGGGGCAGATACCTGCTGCCAGTAGAAAAGACAACATTTCTTAAAGAATGAGAAAACCTTGTCGACAGGAGATCGAAAACCTATATAGCAGAAAACATAAGAAAAAAAAAGAGAAAACAAAAGACATTAATGCAATAGCCAGAACTTGAACCTGTTAGAAGACGAAACCATGTCCTCCGGAACTTGAATCCAAACGGGGAAAGGAAATAAGACTCCATAGAGCTGAAAATACAAGCACTGTTAAAAACCCTGTAGCTAGTCCGGAGTCATGCCTTGCGCTTGAAAATTGTTAAAGTTCAGAAAAGGGATTACCTGTTCGGATTCAACCAGAGGCATTCTTCTGCCGGTCAGATGGAACCCTGGGGTAGAGCAAAGTAGAAATCCGGAGGCAATGTTTCTTCAGTCCAGAGAAATCCTGGAGCAGAGCGCATAGGTGAAATGGCACTAATGCCAACAGCAGGCTCGATTTTACCACGGGAAGGGTAATGCGATACCCGAGGTTTGCTAATTGGAAATCAATACACCTGTCAACCATTAATAAACACAGTACTGGCATCGCAGAGTTATCCAAGTCACCCAACTTGGCAGGAGGTCGCCTTGCCAAATGGCACATTCATGCGCGCATAGTCTGGTAAGAGGGTTTGGAATGATGCAATGTATTACAAATATCCGCAGAGACTTTAATATTAGTACATCACCATCATAACTCCAATTAAGACGAGTAAGTGTTAGTCCTGTCAATGGTGGTTGTTTAATCCAGAACTCGAAAGGTTGGTTAAACTTTATACCAATGTTTACCTTTACCAAAACTTATTTGCAGATGTGAAGTCTATTTTGTTTATTTACAGCATTGAAGACTAATGATTATACCATAGCATATAACAGTGGTGAACTACTGTTTGGTAAATATTGCGTAGAGTTAAAAAAAAAAATTATGCTTGTGAAAATTGGTTTATGTATGTTACAAGATACTTATCTTAGATTCTCTTTAGCTTAAGTGAAGGCTCGTCCAAACCTCGAGAGAGGCTATTACATCCTCTTCTCCCTCGAGATCCACACCAGAGTCCTTTACAGAGCAGTATATCCAAGAGTTAGACCTACCTCCATCCAGTCTAATATCATCTCAGGTTTCAGAGCTCCAAGGGTTCTAGACTAGCTCTGGACAACTCCTTTCCACAACTTGTTGTTTTCAGCCTTTTATTATTATTATTATTTATGAACAGAACCCCCTTTTCACCCTCAGGATTTATTTTTATCCAATTTTGGAAAAAGGTAACTATCAAAAAAAACCGCGTCCCAATTTTTACTCTGGATCTTGGAATTCATTTTACATTTCAGTTAAATCTTTCCTTAATAAAATTTATTCATAATTAAAATTCACCTTTTCTTTTCACTAATGAGTAACCATAATCATTGATTTCCTTTTACTAGTAAATTAAAATGTATCTTTAAGTTAAGAAAATAAAAATTCTTCTTAATCATCATGTAATAATGAAATCATCACCACAATTATATGACGAAGAAAATATGATCCAACACGAGTATAAAAACAACACAGCAATACAGATAAAGAAATTTAAATGTTAGAAAAGTTATTAAAATTAGTTAACTAACCATTAAGGGAAAAAATATATGTTATTTATAAATATAAATAATCAATTAAATTAAAAGATAAAATAATAATAATTTAATATTATTAAAAAATTGGATAGGATAGTATCAAAATAATAAAAAATAGATTAAAATTTATAAATAAATAATAAATATCTAATAAATTATAAATAAATAATAATAATATTTAAATATTGATGATGATGATGATGGTTATCGTCCGTTAAGACCAATGCGGTTTATCATACCTTAAGAGAGGAGAAATAGTCTATGTTTGATTCTTCGAAATCTTGTTTCTATGATCAAAGAGAAGAGAAATAAGCGCTCCAAGATCACTATAGGTGGGTTGGATTAATAGTTCAAGAAGATTGGAAGTGTGGCAGATGTTAGGGAATTGGGAGTGGATGTGAGTAAGAGTCGGCCAATCTAAAAGGAAGTGATTTTGATCTTCCACCTCCTTAGAATATCTCGTTCCAAGGAGTCTTGGGACTAGACCACCACCCGGTCTCCCTTTGAAGCTCATGGGAATTAGTTCTTATCCTAGCGATGTTCATTTTTTTCCTAGTGCTGGACAACAAAAATAGATGATTTTGATTATCAAGGGTGGGGTCGATCACCTCCTTATTGTATCTTAGCTTCATTTTTCCCTCTAGCTGTTGATCTGCCCACAACTCATCCTTAAAATTGGAGGTAATAGTATTTTTGATATTATATATTCTTCCCATACTAAGCTCCTCCTTAATTCCCCAATGGTTGAGCCAAGAATGAGCATCCTTGTGCCACCCATGCTTTAGGTGAAGGTGGGTGTTTTGACTTCAGTCAGAAGTACTTTTTGGGAGCCTTATTGATTCCATGTTGTAAAGTATCTTCTTTTACATTAGATATCTAAACACAAACGTACTTTCAATGGGGGACAAACCATATTCAATCAAGAGGATAGGATAGAGAGTATTTCCCTTGATCTTAAGGTTGCATGTTATGAATTTCTTTTGAATCATATCAATATTCCTCCTTGACTCTCTGGATATACCGCAACCCCAAACTTCACATCCATATAATACAACAGGTGTGAGGAGGGTCTAAAAAAGGAACCTCTTTTTACTCGAAATGTCAAGATCAACCGACTTACAATTGTTTTCAAGCTCATAATCCTTCTCTTGATGTTATAATTCTAGTTGAGTTGATGATGGAAGTCTATGCCCAAATATTTATAAGAAGAAACCTTCTCTAAGAATTAGTTGTTATACATGAAACTACCATGAGTGGTCCCTTTGGATTTAATGATCATGACTTTAGTCTTTTTGGTATTAACTATCATACCCATCTTGCGGCAGTAGTCATGAAGATTCTGAACCTGCTTGTCAAGGTCATCATGCATTTTTTGAAGAAGAATGATATCATCGACATAGAGGAGAAGAGTAATGAGAACACCAACAATCTCGGTGCCCTTACACCCTGCAAATTCAAGATGCTCATCTAGCTTATCGATGCATATTCCAAAAAGGGTAGGGGATAGAGGACACCCTTGCTTAACTCCAATATTCCATTTAATGTCTTTAGACCACCCCTCCTTGGTCTTAATCTTGGCAATGACGGTCTCGTAGCTCAGGAGGGACAAGGAGGGACCATAATCTCTTTAAATCTCTCCCAAAATTTATCTCGAGGAACACTGTAGAATATTAATAGTCATTAAATATTATTATTTTTATTAATAAATAGTTATTTATTTATAATTTATAATTTATTATATTTATTTTTTACCTTTAATATTTAAAGTAATAATATTTAAATATTATTTTTATTTATTAATAAATGGTTATTTATTTATAATTTATAATAGTTATTTTTTATCTTTAATATTTATTTATAATTTGTATTTTATTTTTTTATTTTTTAATATTTATTTATAATTTGTATTGTATTTTTTTATTCTTAATATTGTTTACCTTTTTTAAAAAAAATTAAATATTATTATTTTATCCCCTAATTTAATTGATTATTATATTTATAAATATTAAAAAATTATAAAATAAAAATATTTTTATTTATTTATAATAATTATTAATTTTAATAATTTATTTCACTTTTTAATTTATTTAATTTTAATATTTTGTTATTTTTCTATATGTTTGGATCAAATTGTCTTTATCTTATATTTTAATAATTAACCAACTTAGTTGATTCCAAAAAAAATCTACAACTAATACATTCATATAATGAATTCAGAAAATATTTTTCTAAATTATTCGAGAGTCAAGTTTAAAAATATTGTGAAATGTAATTAAATAACCAT
This sequence comes from Pinus albicaulis, assembly GCA_034641835.2. Lineage (NCBI taxonomy): Eukaryota > Viridiplantae > Streptophyta > Pinopsida > Pinales > Pinaceae > Pinus > Pinus albicaulis. The sequence goes on from CM076578.1 coordinate 670,378,276, forward strand.
CTCTTAGTATTTATACATTACTACTAAGTTCAAAAAGTATGCAATACTACTTCAAACGTAAGCCAGTCCACAGTTCACATATGATATCGGTTGGATTGGGTTATAGAATGATTATGTAGGAAAGTTAACTATCTAACTCATTGGGTGATAAGATGATTATGTAAGAAAATTTATCGTATTTATTTAATTATTTTTTTAAGTTGAATGTTTAGGTGAGGAAATATTGGGTAATGTATAATATAATATTATATTTTATTTAATTGGGGTGATGCGCTTAGTATATGATAGATTTCAAGCTTAAATGTTTAACATGTAGTATTTAACACTTAAAATTTAATGAAAATATAATATGTCTACTTAAATTAAATAATTTAAAGTCAGTCTTAATTATTATTATGTATATATTTAACATTAAAATATATAACATATAAACAGTATTTATAAATGAACATCTATTTTACTATACAAATTAAAATAATGATTCTATATCTATCTTCAAATTTAATTAATAAGGAGATAAAAATTTAATATTTACAATATAAAATATTTTTAATCATGAATATTTACCATGGATATTGTTAACTTGTAAATAGGTTTTTTATAATACCACGGGCCAATACACAGAAGAGAAATATAGAGAGAGGGAGGGGAGAGAAGAAGATCATAATACCATGGTTTATCAATACCATGGGCCATCTAGGTTTTTTGCAAATACTTTATTAAATTTAATTTTACAACATTTTTAATTAAATATAAAAGCAAAAATGTTATAATTACTTTTGAGGCATATCTAAACCCTCGATCTTTGGGAGTACTAAAAATATTCCCACAGAGAATACTTTTATATATACATGTGTGCAATTTATATAATATAAATAATATTATAAAGAACGAGGATAGATGCATCTAAACCAAGGATCGGAGTGATGAGAGAAAAACCAACCATGAGAGAAAAACAATTGACTAACAATGATATAGGAAAGATACTCCGTGATTCTTTTAAGTTTTTTATTATTGTATTTTCTTTGACGTGATTGATTTAAAACATATGTTTAATATTTTACAACCAAATATGTTTTTTTTTAATTTACATACATTCTTAAATACAATACAAATGGATCATATTTATTTAAGAGAGAAAGTGAGATGGATGGGGAATAGAGTGGGGGAGAGAGACATAGATGTGGGAGAGACATGTAGATAGAGGAAGGAAGAGAGAGAGGAGGAGAGAGGGAGGGAGAGAGAGATGGATTTGGAGGAGGAAAGAGAGGGAGGGAAGAACAAATACATTGAGAGATAGAGGTGGAGAGAGTGAGGGAGTGACATGGGAGAGATGGAGATGGAATGGGGGATAGAGGAGATGAGTGAAGTGAGAGAAAAGGAGAGGATAGAGAAAGGGAAAGAAGGGGAAGAGAGAGATAGGGAGACATACATATGGAGGGTGGAGAGAGAAAGAGAGAGGGAGTGTGATAATGACAGGGTTGGAGGGTGGAGAAAGAGAAAGAGAGTAAGTGAGATGGGGGGAGACAAAGGGAGGTGGGAAAGAAAAGGAGAGAGAGGAAGGAAGAGAGAGAGGACTTGAGAGAGAGGGGAGAGAGAGGGGAGAGAGAGGGAGAGAGATATGGAGTTGGAAGGGGGAGAAAGACATAGAGAGAGAAAGGTGGAGAGGGAGAGGGAGTTACGAGAGAGAGAGAGAGAGAGAGAGAGAGAGAGAGAGAGAGAATGTGTATGTTTTGGAGGTGAGAAGGAGAGACAAGGGGAGATAGAGATATAGATGGAAGGGGGAGAGAGGGCAGAAGATATATATATATGGAGAGAGAGTGTGTATGTTTGAGGGCTAAGATTGAGAGAAAATGGAGGATAGAGATATAGATGGAGGGGGTAGAGAGAGAGAGAGAGAGAGAGAGAGAGAGTGTATGTTTTTCGGTTGATCTAGAGAGATAAAGAAGGAGAGACAAAGGGAGATAAAGGTATAAATGGAGGGGGCGAGAGGGAAGAAGTGGGAGACAAAGAGAGGGAGGGAGGAAGAGAGATAGAAATGGAGAGAGGGAGAGAGCATGGCATGTGTTAAGGTGGCTGAGATAGAGAGAAAAATAAGGGGAGATGGATGGAGGTACATATATAGATGGCAGAGGGAGAGAGGGACGAAGAGAAAGATAGAGAAAGGGAGGGAGATGTAGAGAGAGAGAGAGAGACGGGGGAGAGAGGGAAGGGGAGAGAGTGAAGGAGAGAGGGAGGGAGATAAACACATAATGGAAGGTGGAGAGAGGGGGGTGAAGAAAGAGACAAACAAAGACAAATAAAAACATAGAATTTAGATCTAGAAAATCATGAATATTTTTGTTTTTCACTAAGATAGATTTATTGATTTCAATGTAGTTGTTGATTTCTAATCCTATTTGATTTCTTGCACTAGACGCATTGATTTTATTGTAGATGTCGATTTCTAATCCTATTTAATACCTTACACTAGATGCATTGATTTCAGTGCAGATGTTGATTTCTACTCCTATTTTATTGCTTGAACTAGATGCATTGGTTTGAGTGTAAATATTGATTTCTAATAATATTTGATTGCTTTAATTGCTTTCAATGGATGCATTGGTTTCAGTGTAGAGATTGATTCCTAATAGTGTTTGATTGCTTGCACTAGATGCATAGATTTCAATGTAGTTGTTGATTTCTAATCCTATTTTATTGTTTGCACTAGATGCATTGATTTTAGTGTAGATGTTGATTTCTGATTCGATGCATTGATTTCAATGTAGTTGTTGATTTCTAATCCTATTTTATTGTTTGAACTAGATGGACTGATTTCAGTGTAGATGTTGATTTATTTCATGCAATTAGATGTATGATGTATATTAATATTAAAGTAATTAGATTAATAGTGTGCATTGATTTCATTTTCAAATAACCATAACTATTATGCTTAACCTTAATAATAGTAGTGATAATATAATATTGATACTATCAAAGTGAATGCATTATCTAGAAAGGATAGAGGTTATGCGGTTGAGCATAACCCTACCTCGTGTGAACATGTCATGTTAGAAATTTAAACACACAAGAGGATGCTTCCTCAACACACAAAGTTCACACAGAGTTGCAGAGATTTTCTTAAACAAGACAACGTAGTTGCTGAAACTAAATCATATGAGTCTTCATTTCAATACAAAGTGGGGGAGATTAAAATCAAAATATAGTGTAGAAAATATAATCAAACAATTTTACCCATAGTAAAACAGAGTTGTTGTGGTAAAACTCATACCAAACATTTTCACAACCAAATCACAACTAAAAATACTAAAAAACACATTCCTATGGAAGTTCGCCTCCTTCACCAGTAAAACAACTGAAACTTTTCTTACTAAGATTTACATTCACCATGGGTTGTAGAGTAACACACAGTAAAACCTGTAACTATTTTTGTCACGCACCCACCAAAATTTGCTCTACAATTTCTCCTTCTCGTCTTTCCAAAATTACATACCCCACACTTCATTCAACCTATTATTTCTTGTTAAATCAAAATATAAATATCTAAGAGATTAAAAAAATGACAGACAAAATTGAATACACGGGATGGGCGGACATGACTTTCTAAACTTTATAGAGGTTGCATGAAATAAATAACATTTGCAGATTATATGTTTAACCATAAATTTCTTCCAACCCTTCATTAAATTCACATTTGACTTTAATTATTTAATATGTTGTGGAATGGGTTATGTACTCTTCTCAGAACATCATTTAATCCATGTCCTTTAACCTGCAAACACAATCTATGACCTGCAAAACATTCACTGAGGTATGGATGCTTGTCAGTGTATTTAACACGGTGGTTGAGATTAATTCTCCAACACTCCCCCTTAATCGCAACTGCCGCCATTTACTATTTCTTCAACTTATACACATTGTCTTCTTTTCCTACTACCTCATAACTAGTTAGTTGCACAACATATACCTCCTGTTTTAGTAGTTCATTCAATAACATTGATTTTACGTCCATTTGATACACTTTCCATCTATGTTGTGAGGCAATCGAAAACATTGTCCGCACTGTCTCCATCCTCGCGACTGGCGCAGATGTTTCTGCATAGTCTCTTCCATTCTTCAGCTTGTATCGTTTGACAACTAGCCTTATTTTATGCCTTTCAATCTTGCCTTCAATGTTGCTCTTGGTCTTATAGACCCACTTCACTCCAGTGACTTATTTTCGTTGTGGAAGGTCCACTAACTCCCGTGTGTCATTATCTTTCTATTACTCTTATTTTGTCATCCATTGCTACAACCCATTTCTCTTCTTTGAATGCATCTTCAAAATGAATTGTGACATCTACATAACAAAACAATGCAAATAAGGAATTCATACCAACGCTAGTATCAACTTCATATTGCTCATAAATTTGATTAAATTTCTGAATTTTGGTCTTCTTATGCTTGCAGAAGATGGGCTTGACATGTCACTTGGTGTTGCACTTTAAATGGACAAAGTTGCGAATCTTTGTGGTGTGCTTGGTTGCACAACGTTCTCCTATTATTTTTTTGTGGTGCCACATGCTTACTACTTTTTTGAGCTTGTTTAGGTGGAGAGGATTCACCTTTGATAAATTACTTGTTGCGGTCAATTCGTCTTTGTCTTCATGTGACATACATATCTTCACATTGACTATATTCTCTAAACTTCCATCCCATGCTTCCTCTTCTATGAACTGAACATATCTACTAATTATTACTTTCTTGGTTGATGGATTGTAAAGTTTGTATTCCTTGGATTCATCACTATATCTTAAAAATATGCATGTCTCCCCCTTTCTGTCCAACTTCTTCCTCAACTCATTTGGTACATGTGCATATGACACACACCCAAACACGCTCATGTGAGTACCATATTTCATTCTTCCACTCGATGCCTCTTCAAGAACAATATTCATAACAATTTCGGTTGGACACCTAATAATTTACGCTGCATAAGCGACAACTTCAACCCAATAATCATTTGACAAATTCTTTGCCTTCAACATACTCCTTGCCATTTCCATAGTGGCCCTATTCTTCCTTTCCGCGACACCATTGTACTGAGGTGTATAACTTGTTGTAAATTTCTTGTGAATTCCATGCTCCCTGAAAGAACTTAGGAACTCACTTGAGATATATTCGCCACCTCTATAAGTCCTCAACACTTTTATGTAGTGTCCACTTTGCTTCTCAAAAAGAGATTTGTAGTGACGAAAGTGGTCAGACACTTCACTTTTTTTTTTTAAGAAGTAGATCGTTGTCTTCCTTGTGTAGTCATATATGAAGGTCAAAATATAATGGTTGCCACCAATTGATGGTGCTTGCATTGGTCCACATAAATCTGAGTGGACAATTTCGAAAGGTGCCTTTGCCCTTATAGACTTTCGTGCTGGAAATGATTCTCTTTGTTTTTTTCCCATACATCCTTCACATAGGCTTTCCAGTTTTTCTATGAGTGGAAATCCATTAACCATGCATTTCATGTGCAACAAATTCAAGCCTCGAAAGTTGAGATGGAAAAATATAAAATTCCATAACCAGTTCTCATCTTTAATTTCTGCTTGAAAGGTTTCTTGTGTGAAAACTGCTAAATTTCTTACATCCTTCTGTAAATTCAATGATATTTGTGCTTGAGAACCTTCTTCTTTCAAGTATGATTTTAGCTCGAGGGGAAACATTCTATTGTTTGTCATATGAATTTTTTCAATCAAATGTCTTCTTGGAGACTTATCCAAGATTGTGCACACATCAGTTTTGAAAATTACATTGTAGCCCTTTTGGATGAGCTATCCAATGCATATGAGGTTGTGCTTCAAACTAGGAAAAAAATAAACATATGAAATATACTTCTTCTCTCCCTTCTTTGTTAGAATGTCTAATACTCCTTTTCCCATGACCGAGACTTTGCTATCAGTCCCTAATGTCTCTTTTGATTTCAGAGTTTCATCTAGATTTGAAAACTTTTCTATGTTTCCAGTCATGTGGTTGCTACACCCTAAATCTAAGAGCCATACATCTTCTTGTTTTTCTTGTGCTAGATTACAAGCTACAAAAATGCTATCATGGTTCTGATTTTCCTTTATGAAATGTTCACTTGCTTTGTTACTTATGTCATATTGCTTCTTTCTACATTCTTTTTTATAATAACCATGCTTATTACAATATGACATTGAACTTGAAATTTATCATACTTCTAACCTTCTGCTTGATTTTGGGTTGGGATTTGACTTAGATTTTGATTATTGCCCCTTCCACTTGATCTTGAAGGGCTGCTTCTTCCACCTTTGTGTGAGCTTCTGACTCTTCCTATATAATTTGTTCTTCCTCGACCTCTACCTTGAACAAATGAAACTTGTGTCTTGAAGGCATGCTCCAATGATGAGTTTGTTGCTTTGTTCAACCTATGCTAATGAGACATGAGTGATGCATGAAGCTCATCCACTGAAAACTGTGAGAGATCATTTGTTTCTTCTATGGCCACAACTATGGAATCAAATCTTGTTGGAAAAATTCTTAAAAATTTCTCAACAATTCTCCTTTCCTCAAGTGTCTCAAGATGAGACCTTAATTGGGTAACCGACCCAATTACATGTGTAAAAAATGAATCTACATTATCATACTTTTTCATACAAATTGTCTCAAAATCTCTTCTCAGAATTTGTAGTTTTGTTATCTTCACCTTTTCCATGCCTTTGTAGGATGTCTGGAGGGTATCCCATGCTTGCTTGGACTTTGTTGCTGCTACAATGCTTGGAAAGATACTTTCATGAACTTCTTGAAAAATGTAGAAGAGAGCTCTGGATTCCTTCTTCCTGTTGTCCCTCAACAAATCTCTTTCTTCTTGTGTCAATGCATTGTATGTTGTTGCATCTGCTGGTTCTTGGAAACCATTATCCACCAATTCCCAAATGTCTTGAGAAGAAAATGGATCCTTCATTGTGATACCCCAATAATCGTAATTTTTTCCACTAAATTGATGTATTTGTGGACTAGTCAAGCTTGTGCTTGTTGCTACCATTTTTAATGTGTGAAAAAAACTTCCTCCACTTTCTCCCTGCTAGAGAATACCCTCGATAAAAAATTTCAGAACTCCTTTTAACTCCTTAGTAAAAACACTTGCTGTAATAAAATTTGAAACCCTCTCTCATACTAAGTTCACACAAAGTTGGCAAAAGGTATTAAAGAAGACGAAGTTCACACAGAGTTGCAGAGAGGTCTTAAACAAGATAACAAAGTTGGAGAAACTAAATAATATGGGTCTTCATTAAAATTGCAACTATACTGGAACAAATAGTAAAACTCATACGTGAAACAGTAAACCATGTAACTGTTGTTTTCAGGGCCCAAATTTTCTCCTTCTTGTCTTTCGAGACTTAAATCACCACACTTCATTCAACCTATTCTTGCTTGTTAAATCAAAACATAAATATCTAAGACACTATGGGCCAACATGACTTTTACAGAGGTTGTGTGAAGTAAATAACACTTGCAGATTAAATGTTTAACCACGCATTTCTTCCAACCCTTCATTAAATTCTCATTTGACTTTAATTACTTAATAGGTTGCGAAATGAGTTATGTACTTTACTCAAAACTTCATACTCCATGTCCTTTAACCTACAAACACAATCTGCCACATCCAAAACATTCACTAAAATATGCCTCCTTAAATTGTGGTTGAAATTAATTCTCCAGGAGAAAACGTCTCCTCTCAAATGGGATCCGAGCACCGTAGTGAGAGAATCTAGCAAATCTTGAAAGTAACCATATTTGATTTGTGAAATGGTGGCTGCATGTGATCTCAATGCATATGCTGCCATGATGGGAAACATGCGTGATTTGCAGTGGCCAAATAATAAGTAGCATAATAAGTAGCATAGAGGAACTCACATGGTGAAATAATAAAAGATAAACCCGATAGCTTCATCACGCGAGACATTCTTTTTTATCCAAAACTTTCAGATGAAAGTCTTCGTGTTGTGATTGCCACATAATTGGAAAGGCAACGCGATAGATATGTGGAACACAGCAATCTCTAATCATGTCAAGCATGCTTCCTTAGTGCCCCACATGTATCTTATGTTACGGAATGGTCAACGTGCCATCCTGTAGGGTTGGTTATCTCGTATTTAGAGGTGGGGGGATTGTGGAGTTTATTATAGTATGAACAGATGAGAATTCACACATATATGACGATGTCATTATAAACAATTAAAAGAAGACCTGCTTTTGGCTGATTTTGTTTAGAGAAGCAGCGTGTACACCTTGGTTGTACTGAGGAATTATGTTAGGGACATGGTATGTCGTCCTGCGGGATTGGCGAATCCATTGATGACTAAAAAGGTGCAATCACATGGGAGTTTGCAGGTATTTTCGAAACAAAAACACCGCTAAATCCATGAGGAGATCCTGTAATGCAGACTTTTAGATAATTATCCTTATATACTAGTGTATATTTAAATAAATTAAGGACTAATACAAATACAAATAGATCAATTCACATTATGTTTTATATAAAATAAAATAATAATGTGGAAATAAAATAATAATGTTACGACATAATTTAATGGTTTTCTTTTTATTTCCACATGATACTATTATTATAAATGAAAATATTATATCTAACATAACTATTAATATAATTATTTAAAAATGTAAATATTTTATTTAACATCATTATTATATAATTATCTATAAGATATTTAAATATCTTATTATATGTGTTGCTAGTTAAAACAATTCTTTGTTAAATAACAATAAATTGGATGTGCCATAACAGCCCTCTTATTATTGTTTAACCAAAACTTCACCGACATCAATAGATTGGATGTTATAATAAATATTTGAGGAATATTATAATATGATTTGGATTACAGAAGTTTACTATCTCAAATAAATTGGAGGTTTAATCATGGTTGATATAATTTTTACTATATGTTAACATATTTATTTTTCTTAAAATATTAAAGGATCACCATAAACATTAAAACACTTGTTTTATGATACTTCTCACATTTCCAAAATAAAAAATGTTAGCTATATTATAACTCTTTTTAATTACAACTTGAGTGGGCCTAATGGTTAAGAGCATGTGTGCTCTCCTAAGAGGTACTAGGTTCAAAACCAGAGGTAGAGTATGTATGCCTTAGTAGAGTACAAATTTGTAACAAAATTCATAATAATGGAGATACACCCTTTTTTATAGGTTCTTTTTTTTTGGTTGGTGATGAGGCCACGTGATGTATCTAGACATGTTGATGAATATGGAATAAAAAATATCAAAGAAAAAGGAAAAATAAAAGGTACTACCAAGCTTGCAAAAATAAAATAAAAAAAATATTTTTCAAATTCAAAGAGGCAAAAATATTGCAATTTGCATGTGTAAGTTCCATGTTAACCAAAAAAACCTCTTATTTTCTCTCTATGGAAAAATGACTTTATTTTTTTATTTTCGGGAGAAGAGCTTTTATTTTATTATTTCTAGAAGAATGAATATTTGAATTATGCCTTATGTGATCCATAGTTATCTTCCACATATATTTTTGTTATAATCACATGAGACAAAACTTTATCCACTCAATTAAATAAAGAGATAAAATAATAATATTATTAAAAAATGAGATAAGATAGTAATAAGTAGATAAAAATAAAGAAAGAATAGATTAAAACTTACAAATAAATATTGAAGGTTTAATAAATTATAAATAAATAATATTAATTAAATATTAATATTATAGAAAAAATAAATATTATAAATGAATAAATATTAAAATTTTAATTGTAAAAAGGAGGACATATTGCAATTTAAATTTAAGGGGGCTATTGAAAAACAATCTTTTTTAAAGAGAAAGATATATTGCAATTTTTCTTAGATTAAATTGCATGTGTAAGCTCCATGTTAACTAAAAAAACCTCTTATTTTTGTTTTATGGAAAAATTACTTTATTTTTTTAAAGAGAGTATGTATGCCTTAGTAGAGTACAAATTTGTAACAAAATTCATAATAATGGAGATACACCCTTTTTTAAAGGTTTTTTTTTTTGGTTGGTGATGAGGCCAGGTGATGTATCTAGACATGTTGATGAATATGGAATAAAAAAATATCAAAGAAAAAAGAAAAATAAAAGGTACTACCAAGCTTGCAAAAATAAAAATAAAAATATTTTTCAAATTCAAAGAGGCAAATATATTGCAATTTGCATGTGTTAGTTCCATGTTAACCAAAAAAACCTCTTATTTTCTCTCTATGGAAAAATGACTTTATTTTTTTTATTTTTGGGAGAAGAGCTTTTATTTTATTATTTCTAGAAGAATGAATATTTGAATTATGCCTTATGTGATCCATAGTTATCTTCCACAGATATTTTTGTTATAATCACATGAGACAAAGCTTTATCCACTCAATTAAATAAAAAGATAAAATAATAATATTATTAAAAAATGAGATAAGATAGTAATAAGTAGATAAAAATAAAGAAAGAATATATTAAAACTTACAAATAAATATTGAAGGTTTAATAAATTATAAATAAATAATATTAATTAAATATTAATATTATAGAATAAATAAATATTATAAATGAATAAATATTAAAATTTTAATTGTAAAAAGGAGGACATATTGCAATTTAAATTTAAGGGGGCTATTGAAAAACAATATTTTTTAAAGAGAAAGATATATTACAATTTGTCTTAGATTAAATTGCATGTGTAAGCTCGATGTTAACTAAAAAAACCTCTTATTTTTGCTTTATGGAAAAATTACTTTATTTTTTTAAAGAGAAAGATATATTGCAATTTTTCTTAGATTAAATTGTATGTGTAAGCTCCATGTTAATTAAAAAACCTCTTATTTTCTCTCTATAGAAAAATTACTTTATTTTTTCTTTCCAGGAGAAGAAGTTTTATTTTATTATTTTTCGGAGAATGAATATTTGAATTATGCCTTCTGTGATTCCAGAGATCTTTTTGTTATAATCACATGAGACAAAACTTTCTCGATAATGAAAAAAAAATATTATTTAATATAATGATGTTTCAAAATTTATAATTGGAATCTAGGAATATAGGTAGGGATACTCCAACCATCGTCATCGTCTCTATTATGAAGATAAACATTTAAAAGTGATTAACGCAACAATTAACTAGTAAACATTTAAAAATGATTAACACAACAATTAATTGAGTTCGTTGATATTTTACTTTCATTCTACTTGACTTTTTGATATTCCAATTTTACTCTTCCAATAATAAATAAAATATTTAGATGTCTATCTTAAATAATATATAATTTTATATAACTTTTAGAGAAAAATAAATAAACAAATAATCATTTCTCTTATAAATATATCAATTTAGAAATTTTATATCTATATATGTGTATATATGTGTGCTTTAATGTTTACCTTAGTAGAATATTTCAATATTTTAAAGGGAAAAGAAAAGTAATTAAAGGTAAAATAATGTAAAGGGAAATTAATAAGGTAAAATGTGTAATTCACTCATTTTTTAACATAAAATATTAATAAAGATAAAATATTCAAAAATACAATTTAAACAATGAAAAATTACCACTATAAATTGACCTTAATCACTTATTTACCAAACATTAAATGAGATTAAATCTCTTTACATGTAATTTTTTTTTCAAATTTTGAACGCTAAAAAGAGATTTGCATATAATGAGATTTAAGAAGGAAAAATCACCACTGTATATCTATCTTAATCATGTATTTACTAAGCACTAAATGAGATGAAATCTCTTCACATGTAAATCATTTTTCAAATTTATATAATAAGATTTGATCCTTGTAGGCTCTTTTTTTAAGATAGATCTATTCTAGTTATACAAATAATTCAAATTCATACTTTCATTTTTTTTTTTCAAACCAAAAAAATATTTGATTCATATTATGTGCAAGCAATATTCCAACTAAAAATCCACTACAACAGTGTGATTACAAAATCTGATTACAAAATCAAAACATTATATTTTTCATACATGTTATAAAAGCCATTTTATACAACCTAAATATATTCTAAAAAAACATAAACTAAGACAGATCAGTATATTTTGCATATATGTTACACCATTTTGTACAACCTAAATATATTCTAGAAAAACATAAACTAAGAAAGATCAATAAAAAGTAAAGCAAGTCATTTTAATATATCCTTCGTCACTGATAATTTTGTCTTCCATGTGTGAATAAAACATGTTTTCAGTAGCATCCCACATGTCTTTCTTCTATAGATAATCTCTTTAAATATGCTGGAATGTAATATGACTTAATCTGTTATATTTATGTGAGCAATCTAGCAGTCAAAATGAGAAAGGGTAAATGGAGTGTGATCTCATCTATGATGATTTGTAAGTCTCGAAAATTTGTAATATATCAATATCCCTTCTAAAACTTTATTATATCAATATCAAGAAGTGTAATTTTCAATGGGTTTACAAAACTTTAATATTTTTATTAAAGAAATGTTCAAGATTTTACATAACTTCATTAAAAACTCAAAATTTGGTTAGTGTGAGAGTTTTCCACACGAATCATATCATTCTTTTCTGTTGTTAACTTGTTAATGGGTTTATCAGTAAATAAAACCTCTGATGTATGTATAACGGTTGAATTTGATATAAAGCTCACCTGTGAACACCATAGTTTCATTAAACCAGAGATTCTTTTTCTTCAAAACTTAGAGAAGATCTTCATGGTCATGGTCATGGTCATGTTCTGGTTGTCACATAGTTGGAAGGCAACATGATAGATATGCGGAACACGACACAGCCATCTGTAATCATGTCAACTATACTTTCATAGTGCCCTCTATGTTACAAAGCGGTCGAGTCCTCGTCTTGTATGGTTGCTTATCTCATATTTAGAGGTGTGAGGATTCTGACAGTACCCATTATAAAAAATTAACGAGAATTGCATTTTACTGACATTGTAGAGCGCAGTGTGGAATTCATGTTTGTACTCGGGAATAATGTCAGGGACATGGTAGGTCGTGTTGCTGCAGGAATGCGATTTTTTTAATTCAGAAAAACGTGCCAGGGTATCGGAGTTTTGCAGGTATTTTGGAAACAAAAACACCACTAAATCCTTTAGGGGGTGGTATAATGCAGATCTTTTGAGGATTGTCTGCGGAGGCATTAGAAAAATAAAATTACAGATATATTCTGAGACACGACAGCTTGAATTAGATAACTTCATGCAATAATATGCAATAATATGAATTAAACTTCATGCCATGTTGATTGTAGATATGGCCATCCAATAAATATATAAAACAAAGACAATAGGTTTCCATTGCTCTTTGGACGCATGAAACCTACGATACAGATAAAAATGCCTACCATGTATCAAATAGTATTAAACTTCAGTATTTTACGTTAGTGTGAGGCTATTTATTCAAAATAAGATGTTTTAGAAGATTAACTTCCTTAAAATTATTTTCGTCTTCAATCTCTACATAACATTTGAACCAAACTAGCTCATCTATATCTTAAAATTTTAATTTTGAAATTTTTAATATAAAATTATTTTATTTAATAAAATAAAATTAGAATAAAAAAACTAATACATATATATAATAAATTTCAAATAAATAATATAATTTCAAAAAAAATGTCACACTGCCTAATAAATACATAAGTTTGATGGCCAACACAAAATGCATCAAATATACAAATACACTCATCATTATGATTCAAAACAATGTTATGCTACTTGGCAGAGGAATCCAAGTGACGTGTTGTCAACATTCCCATAATTGGAAAGGTGTATCTCTTAGCAATATATGTAATCCTTTTTTGTGGTTTGTCAATATTACATTAAAATTGTCTTAACTATGTCATGAATAAACGTGTTTCTATATAAACTTTATTGATGTTTGATATTTTTTTTGGATTAATTTTTTATATAGATTTTATTGAAGTTAAATATCATTTTTGGGATTTAATTTAGTTAAGTAAGTTATTCAATTGTGATCATTTCTATGAGAGGTAGTTATAAATGACTAATTTCTCATAATTTTTGAATAGTCTACATAGCACTTATTGCATCGGGTGATGCTTATAGAGGTGAAAAAGTAAGATATGTTATTTTCATGTGACAATAGACAATTTAATACTGATGCTCACATAGGTGAAAAAAATGGAATATGTTATTTTCATGTGACAATAGATAGTTTAATAGCTACAACTAGCTTTCCATAGTTGTTGAATGTTTAGAAGGCCACAATGTCATTAGGCTTAAAATAAAACTAAAAAAACATTTTATAACGCTAAGAAAACGTTTTTTATTTTTTTTATTTTTTAAATGAATAGCTTGAGTAAGCTTTAAGTGAAGATAAACAATTTTTAATATTTAAATGGTTTAAAGTAGTGGTTAAATTTTGTCAAGCACAAGGTAGTATTGTAAAAATTAGTTGAATATTATAATAAGGTTGGCAGAAATTTTTTCATGGATAATTAAAAGTTTTGTGGAAATGTGATAATATAATAAAACAATGTATTATAATAAATAAAAAATTATTTAGTTATAAAATTAAAATAATAATTTAAAAAAATATTTATATAATTATTTCAATGGAATATAAATATAATGATTTATTATGTTATCATTTTTTAATTAAATAAATGATATTTTTATTTCAGTAATCTCGAGAAAAAAAAAAAAAATTTGTCAATCAATAATAATAAAACCTAAGTTATGAGCCTCAAATGTATGCACACCATATACTATAATATTGTGTGAGTATAATATATCAGAGAAAGTTACATCCTACATATATTTTGGAGTTGAAATTTATAAAAAATTAATTGCAATGAAAAAGTGGTGACTAGGATAATTTGGAGTTGAAAGTTATTTTAGCCTTTAAAACAATTAAAAAAAATACAAATTTCTTTGTGAATTTGAGATGTGTATAGAATTTAGGAGAAAATCTAAGTGTTCTATAATTAATAATTTTAAAATAATATATTTTATTTCCAATTATTTTCCAAAAACAAAATTATTTAGAAAAAATTATTTGAATTTTTTTAAATAACATTAAAAATTATTCAAAATATATGAGTAGGTCTCTTATTTTTAAAGTGCTACCATTAAATGTTTTACAAATTAATTTTCTCTTCCTAAAAGTGATATTATAAAATTTTTTACATATTATTTGAATTAATTTAGTCAGATTTATTAATTACCATTAATATAAAAAAAATATTAATTATTGCAGGCGTTGTTTGCTAGAATTGGATCGTAAGCATTGTTTTTATTAGAATTGGATCTAAAGAATTTTTAAATAAATAGACAAGATTTAATTTCAATAAAATATTTTACTTCTAAATTATTTTAGTAGAAAAAGCAACTAGTTTATATTGTACCAACATATTAGTGGAAACTTTTTTCTCAAAACTTTCCCATTTCCTTTACATAAAAAACTTTTAAGGTGACAGAGTTCGATAGTCTTCGATAGATATGACAAAGTTTTACTAAGTTTTTTTACTGAAATGAAGTTACTATATCAGTAAAAAAGTTAGTGGAAAACCATAGTCTTCCATAGATATGAAAAAGTTTCACTAAAGAGCACCTCGCCTATTTGCATCTCAGTAGACTGCACAAACAGAAAGAATAGAAAAATATTACCGTACCCTTTTCTCCATGGCTAGTGGCTTCATACAGTTCATAATGCATTTCACCATATCTCTCGGTTAATCCCTTCTTAGAAAGATGGTCAACCTATGTTTCGTTTTCTCTATAGATGTGGGAGAATGTTATAGTAGAGACTTAATGCGCAAATATTCAATTCTAGCCATCTAAGCGGCAAGTTGTCTAGGATTCAAAGATTTTCCTTTATTCAGATGTTCAATAAGGACCCACGAGTCCCCATATACTGAGAGCGTGTCAAGATGGAGTTGTAGAGAAAAACATAACAAGCCCCATAGAGCCAATGTCTCCATCATCATATTGCTGCCATGACCACCAAACCAATGTATTTTGTATTGAGAGGATGGGGAAATCATCAAACACGCACCACAACCACATCTATTGTTTTGAGAAGCCCCATCGAAGAAACCAGCTGGTTAGTGGATTTCATGTGGTCAGATTCTCTTAGAAATATTCGGAGGAGGTTTCTGTTTGACCTTCAGGTTTCCCCATAAATGAAATACCTCATTTCTTACCTTTTCCGGAGTACATGGCTAGTCATCAAAGAGCCACCTACACCTACTACACCACAAGCACCAGTCATAGATGATGGGAATGTTCCCGAAGGATTTACCTTCCTTGAACACCATAAAAATAATTTTTCTGCGCTATCATATGAGGGGGTCTCAATATGTAATTGTCTGCTCATTGACTGATGGACCATCCCAGCAAAAGTACAATCATGAAAAATATGAGCGTTGTCTTCTGCGACACCCACACATAGTCGACAAACCCCTAGCCCAACAATTCCCTTTCTTTGTAAATTATTCCAGGTAAGCTTCTTGTCCTTCAATATCAGCCAGAAGAGGATAATCATTTTAGTTTGTAAGTTTAGTTTCCAGAGTTCCTGGAACCATTAGGTCTGCTACGAGCCCACCAATGCTTTCATCATACCTTTGTAAGAATCTTGGATCACTGTTTGACCTTTTCACATCTGTCCTCCCGAGATAACCTGGTCCCCCTTGCTAGATATTATCAATCACATGCATATTATCCTCTCACAATAGTTGTTCCCTTCTTCCTTTAAAGAGACGACTAAGTCCAATTTCCCAGCCATGTGCCATATTGGAATCCCATCCTTCCACTCCAATATTTGGCTGATGAAGAAGATCCATTTTCGATGTAAGAATGTGATCAGATCCCTGCTAATGATACTATTATGTGGATAGCCCACTAGACCAGGATGACCAATAAGGATAAGTGCGCCATTTCCAAAGTTCCACCGTAGGTTATCTTTAAACTATGGCCATGTTTTAGTGAACCCTGACTAGATAGGGGATCCCTTCTGCTCCTATAAACTATCCTTCGTGAAAATGTCCTCCATAGACTTATTTTTAAGATATTTAAAACCCATAATGTCCTTCCACAAACCTGGAGTTTGAAGGTATCTCGACACTGACTTCAACATGAAGGCATTTGTGAATATTTCCAACTCTAACACCCTCCAGCCTCCAAATTATTTAGGCAGAGAAATCATATCCCAATTGGCCAAATGATAAGGGCATTTCCCTAGACCTTCATTCCATATAAATTTCTCCATAAAGCTTCAGATGTTGTTGATAATGTTCTTAGGTATACTGCATAAATGTGCCCAGTAAACTGTAAACTATTGAAGAACCGCCTGTGTTAAGACCAACCTCCCTCCCTTCGTCAACCATTTACATGAATATGCCTTAATTATTCAGTGATATCGCTCCAGAAACCAAGTCCAATGGGATGAATAGTACCTCATGGCTTTCAAATGGAACCCATGGTAGGTGAGTCCCTCGTCCAATTGGGACATTCAGAAATTGAACAGGTCTCCTATGTATTCGAGTGACTCCCTTGTTCCATCCAAATGATAGATGCAATAATTTCCTCCATTTTCCTCCATGCCCAAAACTAAGCAGAATTTCCTGAAAATATTACTTAAAACCAACTATCATCTTTTGATCAGTAACCCGAAAACGAGAACGTCATCAACAAAAATTGTGAGAGATGTCCCTCTGATTAGTTATTATTATGCCCCGAAAATATCCCATAACCACAACATGCTTGATATTCAAGCTGAAGGCATCCATCACCAGAATTAAAAGGAGTGGAGATAAGGCACATCCCTAACGGAGGCCCCTCCCTAGTATAAACAAATTTGACGTTGATCCATTAACAATGACCTCCATGGAAGTACTACTGACGCAGCCCATAATCCACTCAACCAAATCACTGACCAAGCCAATATTATGGAGTATTAATTTCAGGAAACCCCAGTCCACTCTATCGTAGGCTTTACTTAAATCCACTTTCATCACACCTGCATCTAGTTTCTGAGACTTAATTGAGTGCATGATCTCCTGTGTAACAACAACAATGTCATGAATGCTTCTATCTGGTAAGAATCCAAACTGTTCAAGTGTGATGAAGCATGATAGGACCTCTTTCATTCTCTCCGCAATAAGTTTAGAGATGGTTTTATATAGTGTGTTGCATAAGGATATAGGTTTATAATCCTCGAAACTTCGACTGTCGTTTTTCTTTGGTATAAGGGCCAGAAAGGTCGAGTTTATACCATCAAGAAACTTACCAGTATTTCTAGCTTATTCGACCAAATCCATGATGTTCTAGAGGAGAATGTCAGAAAAATGTAGGAAAAAATCTGGGGTCCTGCCATCTGGTTCAGGACTCTTATCTGGTAGAAAATATTTAAAAACTCGTTCCACTTCCTCTTTACTAGGAGATCTCTAAAATTTATTGTTGTCTTCAGCCTAAAAAATTCTAGGTAAATCCTCCAGTTGCTATAACTATTCGGAAAATACAACATCCTCCCTTCCCTTATAAAGCCATTCATAGAATTTTAAAAAAAAAATCTTGGATTTACTTAGTGGAATGGATGTGGATACCATTTTCCTCAACCTCCTAGATAGAGTTGACTTTTTTTCTTCAATTTGCATAATTATAGAAAATTTTGGTATTGTTGTCACCCTGCTTTAGCCATGTAGCCTGAATTTTAAGCCGCGAGGTCTGTTCATGGATAAAAAATATCTTCCTTCTCTCAGTTTCAAGGAGCTTTAATCAAAACCAGTTATTGGGAGACTGAGCACTCGCTTCTATAGCTTTAAGGATCTTTGTAGTCTCACCCAATAAATGCTTTAGCTCCAATAAAAAATTTCCTTTTTTTTCCTTCTCCCACGCTCTCACCCAACCCTTCAGAGTTGAGAGAGTTTTTTATAAATATAACATTGCCGAGAGTCCCACCTCTCTTCTTTTTGCTCCAAAATGATTCCTGATGAGTGAGTTAAAAGACTCATTTGATAATTAGAAACTGTTGAATTTAAATGTATATCCCCCTTTCGATGTCTGAAAATGCCACTCTAAGGATATCAGATGTTGATCTGAGATAACAACATCCGTGGCCTAGACCTTTAAGTTCACCATATGTGATAGGAGGGTTGCCTGAACTAAGAATCTGTCGATCCTCTTCTCAATTTACTCCTCTCCTTTGCCCCCATTGAACCAAGTCGAGCATTCTCTCCCAAGTCGAGCATTCTATCTCCAGA
Organism: Pinus albicaulis; assembly: GCA_034641835.2. NCBI lineage: Eukaryota > Viridiplantae > Streptophyta > Pinopsida > Pinales > Pinaceae > Pinus > Pinus albicaulis. Next base: position 670,397,537 of record CM076578.1, read on the forward strand.
TATAACTCAAAAATATTTGAGTGTTCAAATAAAGATCGTAGAAATCCCTCTAGGAGATCTCTCCTACCCTGAATGCCCCAAGTATACCCTCCCCAAAGAGTGCAATTGAATTCACTTGCAATTATGGAGCAATCGAGTAAACGAAGACCACAATCATCCATCCTCTACCAGAAATTGAGTATGTCGCTATAAGGAGTGTATAGATTTATAATATGCCTTCTACGGTTAAAACCCTTGAGGAAACCTGTCAAAAATATTCCACCAAATAAGAGGAAAGCCTTCATGGATGCCCGACATGGATCCCAGATGACCGCCAAACCTCTCGATCATCCCTTGGCGTCTATTGCCACCAGATGCCATGCTGGGAACATGGCACGACAGAAATATCAAGTTCTGCTAGCCAAGGTCATAGTTTGTTGTAGAACAATCATGCTAACATTAAAAGAAGTAAAAAATTCCTGTAGGGATATAAACTTGTCCCTTCCCCCAACACCCTGAATATTAAAATAGCATAATATCCTGAATGCCCTTCATTGGTAGGGGTTAATTCTCTAAGGACCCAATCAAGTGCGAGAGTAACAAGAACATCACGGAAGTTACCAAGTGGGAGGTTAGGGAAGAAAATAGTAGAAGGTTTTTTTCTTGCCTCTGGGCTAACTCTTCCCTTTTCAGATAGTCACATTCGAGATGGAGGATGGACAAAGATAAATTATTAGAGACTATGGGTGACCAGAATCAATTTGCAGGGGAGCCAATTGGGTGTCTGCATTGTAGAGTAATAACTCCAAGTCACTACATATGGAATTATGAGGGGAGAGATGCTCGACGCATCCTAAATCAGATGGCAAGAGTAGGGTAGGAGAGTCAGGCTCGACCCACGCTGGAGGTCCCTTGGGAGAGAGAGACTGGGGAAGGGAGGGGAGATCGAATGATGGACTAGGGCAGGTATGAGTAGTGGAGTCCTACCCGCCCTTAGAGTAAACTCCTTGAATTCGTTCAGAGAGCCAGAAATTTGTTCCCTGCCTCACTGACATAGGGCAACATCAGGACCTCCTGATATAGGCACTTCACCAGGCACATCTATACTTCCAATATCATAATTCATTTTGTAAGAGCAGGAAGGGGGAACATGGACATACTTACCTGAAATAAGAGGAGACACCTTCATGTGTTCTGACCGATGACTGGAGACCCCCACTTCCAGACCCTTTTCTGACTGTGAGCTATCAACTGTTTTGATATTCTCCTTAAAGCTTTGACAATGTTGCATTAGATGACCTGTCTCATCGAAAATGTGACACCAAAATGGTGTCTGCCAGTAGTTTAAGATCTGGAGGTGGACCATGCCATCCCACTCCAAATCGACCTCTGTAGGAAGGCATCGATAGAATGACAGTTCTACTAAAATCCATGCCACTCTTTTATCAAAATACCCTGTACATTTTGGATCAACAAACCGAAAATTCCCAATACTATCACCAATCACTGATAGGGCATTGAAAGTCAAAAATTCCAAAGGCATGTCAGGCATCTTCACCTAGATTAAGTGATTCTGCGACGTGTTTCGAGTGGGGTGGAAACCTACGTGGCACCAGTGGAGAGCCAAGAAACACCGTCCATTTACCCATGCCTGTATGTAAACCTCCCCAATGTCCTAAAATTTAATAAAGTGAAAACAATACCAGCCTCCCTGTAACTTTATCACCTTCAACCGATATCCCAAGGGTTTAGTCCAGACCTCCATTACCCACAGGAAGAACTCCACCTTGCAATTTTTTTCAAAATTCCATCTACCCACCAAGGTGCAATCCATCAGACTTTCTTCACACTCCCACATCATATCTCGCCTGAAACATAAGATTCTGCAACCCAAAACCAGTCTGAAAGGATTTAACGAGGGTTGTTTGGAAATAGTGGTAGTACTATGAGGAAGGTCTAAGGAAGGGCAGCCATTAGATCCACCAGGAAGGATGTGCAATTCAGAAGGAAGAGGAGAAAATGTTTCACAGGATAACAAATGGGAATGAGGTTCCAAACAATGATTTGATGCTTAACCACCCTCCGCCACGTCGATGGAATGCAAGAATGCATCGTCATATTTCCCCCCATCAAGATACACTATGTAGGAGTTAACGTTCATCATAGGGAGTGTCCCTTGATCTTTAAGATGACAAACAGTAGATAGGTAGGAGGACCAGACGATCGAAAGAAAGTTAAATGGAAGGATCCCCGATCCCAAGAAGAGTCACCCAGAAAAGACCTGTAAAGTTGGAGACAGATATACTCGTCAGGTAGATAGAACGCCTCCTCCCATTGACCAATCTAATAGAACAGACCAAGTACACATAAGTCGTCACCTTAATAAATTCCTTAAGAATAAAACCTGAGGAGAACAATCCTAAGGCCGAAATAGTTCACCAAAAACCATTAGGGTGAGAAGACAATAGTACCTGCTTTGAAAATTTTGAATAATCCGATCCCCGAGCATCAGCCAGTCCACCGAAAAAACTAGGGATGATCACACGGAGGAAAAAACCTCCAGGTGACATGCTTAGACCTACTCAGATGAAGAAAAAATAGAAACCGCAGTCAGTGACTCTCCTTAAAATAGGTTAAATAGTCGCGGAAGCGTAGGAGTAGAAAAGACACTGACCGATGTTACACCATCTTTCGCAAATTTGTACTTTTAAAATATTCCAAGGCTTGTGAAGGAGACAGAGCTCTGATCACATAGAACATAGTTGATGGTCTGGGGAATGTAAATCTGGATGGTCTTGTAATCGACAGAGTTGACACAAAAAAAAACCCATAGATTATGAATCATGGTTAAAAAAAAGATACAGAGACACTGAAAACCATGCATAAAGACATTGAAACCCTCTTCTCATTTGACGGTAAACCATCCCATAATTTTCAATATCACGCCCTTTCTATATGAGAGCCCAGCGTCCAACTGTGAAAAAAAGCTCAGTGAATGTGGTTTATCTCCTACAGATGTTTTGTGCATGTGTGGGATCCGAATTGAAGGACAAAATCTCTATCAATATGTCTAATATACATCATCCGATAAATCATACTAAATGTATTTGGACATATTTTCCATTTCCAAGAAATAAAAAACTTATTAAGTTTAAATATAATTTATTTATCCATGTGTTCAGCAACAAGAACCATTACCCTGATTAAAATTTAGAATTAGGCCGCTTAATTTCATTTCAATGGGAATGCGATACAGCACACGCACGTTGTTTGCTTATTATTTTCCTATCGGATGCCAATTTCCACATTCTAATTCACATATGTAAAAGTTCTCCTAACGGAACCTCATGCAAAAATTTTTAAATTAATTTTTCTAATATAAATTTTTATCTTTCCATAAAATCCAGTGGTTATTCGTGCAAAAAGTTTGATTTTTTGGGCGTATAAAGTAGTATTTTCGAATGTTTGATGTTTGACAGGATCTATTAATCCAATGGTTTTATCTTATGGGCACTTATGCATGTGAATTAATGGTTCTAATATAAAAATTCATCTTTCCAGAGAATCCAATGGATATTTATTCAACAATTTTTATTTAATGGGCATATAAAGTATAATGGGCATATCGAGAAGGGGGGTCTTCTTAAAAAATTAAGGTTTGAAAGACCCACTCATATGATAATGATTATGGGAGCTCTGAAACTCCTTTCGCCATGAGTTAGGGTTGATTTCACCCTTGGGCCCATGGCCACCTCATTAGATCTTGGTCTCCTTTAGCACTGCCCTAACCACCTTCTCGTGCTCGACAAGGCTCTCCATGGCGGATCACCGTGGGGGGACTATGGCTCCCCCTCCTCTAGCCTTCTATCCAATGGTGCGATGACAGAGTTTGATAGTGCCAGTAAAAAGAACTCTTCCGCACTCTTAAGCCTTAAAGGGAAGCCCCCAATGATGAACTCCCCTCCTGAAGGTGCAGCAGTAGCATCAAATGATACATGTTCCACCTACATTCCCAAAATCATAGAGCACCTAAAGATCGAACTTCTAGCACACAAAATCAATGGAAAAGCTTAATACATGAAGGATCATACTCTGATCGACAGGTTTATTAGATTCTGGCTGACTGAAAAGGCCCTCCTCGGCTGGATTGCTGCCAAATGGAAACCCAAAGGACATATTGAACTACAGTTAGGCTCAAATGGTTTATTCAAAATCATATTTACATGCAAAGAAGACAAGAACATAATCATGGACGACAACCCATACTTCTTCAATTTGATAGGGCTTTTCCTCCAAAACTAGGTCGATCACTTGAATCTCGACAAGGAATATTTTAGGTATGCTCCGGTGTGGATTCGTCTCTACTCCCTACCTCAGGAATATTGGGACAGTGAAACCTTGAAAGAGATTGGAAACATGCTTGGAAAATTCATCAAAATAGCAGACAAGACAAGAATCAACAAGCATACAGTCTATGCAAGGATCTACATCTACATGCACATAGAAAAATCTCTTGTTGATGAGGTAAGTCTTCTCCATCACGATTTCGAATGGATTCAAACTGTGGATTATGAACATGTACCATTCACATGCAGAAAATTCCACATGCATGGACATCTATTCAGGGATTTCCCACTCAATCCAAGCTCCTTCATAAACAAGGACTCTGCAGCCAAAGATTTGGAAGGATTCACAAAATTCACCAGCAAAAGAAGACATACCAGGAAGTCACACAATGTGCCCTCCACCAAAGCTCCACCAACCAGAAACAACTTTGAAATTATTGATAACCTGAACTCGGAAACTTCTGCTATGCCAAGCACATCAGATACGCCTATGAAGGAAATGCCGCAACCATAAGAGCATTTGATGACCATGCAACCTAAGGATCTGCCCAAGAAAACTCGGACCCAACCTCCTCCTCGAGAAAACTCGGGTAAAGCCAAAGGCTCAGCCTCAGACCCACCGAAAACGATGAAGGAGGAACTAGAAAGTATAGATTATGGAGATATGGACATCCTAAGACTTGAATATGCATGCAAACAGAAATAATATCGATCAATACCTACTCAACAGATCTAGAAATTGGAGGAAATCCTCTCTGAGGCCCAAAAACTTCCGACTCTAGGCACTCAAGAGGGAACATTTCTCAACACCAAGTACATCCAGAAAGAATCAAGGAAAATGAGAAGAAGAACAGATCTATAATGATTGTTCATTTTGGGAGAAGAACTAGTAGGATCTCACAGATATCAAAATATTACAATATTCTACTCTGTTATTTCACAAAGTTCTCAATGAAGACAATTTCATGGAATATAAGAGGGCTAAGCAATCCTTCTAAGCACCGATTAATTAAGAAGAGAATAGCAGAATAAAATCACATAATTTTCATTCTTCAAGAAACTAAATGTCCTGGCACCACCCTGGATAAGATCCTCACTAAGCTATGGAGAGGCAGCCAAACTGTAAATGTATATGCTTATGGAGCCTCGAGAGGGCTAGCAATGATCTGGAATCCACAACTGATAACTCTTGAGAACTTTCATGCTACCCCACAATTTTATTCAAGCTTCTATTCATCTTCTGGGCACAAATATACATGGAAAAATCACAAATGCATATTTTTCTCAAGGAGCCACACAAAAAATAGATCTGATGAGCTCCATTGAATCCCTCAACCTTCAACGCACCTTACCTATGTGGGTGCTAGGAGGATATTTCAATATGATTACGAGCATTCAAGAAAAGAAAGGGGGGAGGAAAAATCTAGACACCGAAAACATCAGATTTGATAACTTCATCAGGGATAACCAATTGATAGACATCCATACCTCCAATGAGGTCTATACCTAGAAAAACAAGTGTGGAGGCACACATCTAATCGGTTCTTACCTAGATCGTTTTCAGATCACCGAAAACTTCATAAATCTAGGAGGTGAACTGAATGCCACTATCTCCCCGATGGATCACTCTGATCATTGGCCCATCCAACTACAGTGGGTCAAACCTGGATTAGTGACGCACATACCCTTCCGCTTCGAATAATTCTAGTTCAGTTATCTTGGATTCAAAGACCTCGTCACGTAATGAGGGCTATAAAATGATCAAATTCCAGCAGAAGCTTAAATTTCTCAAAGGAATACTAAAATTCTTGAACCAACATACCTTTGGCAACATCTTCAACAAAAAAAAAGATATCAAGCAGAAAATGGAGAATCTTCAATAAATAATTATCCTGGAAGGGCGAATAGAGGATTCTAGTGCCATGGAAACCAAACTTACTGCCCAACTGGAGGAAAACCAGCTTCAAGAATAAATATTATGGAAATAGAAATCAAGGATCAGGTGGCTAAAGGAAGGTGAAAGGAACACTAAATTTTTTCATCGCTCAACCATTCATTACTAGATGCACAGCAAAATTTTGGTCCTAAAAGCTCAGAATGGCAAGTGTTTGGACCGTCATGAAGATACTGAAGAAGAGATTATGGATTACTTCAAATATATCCTAAAGGATCCCAATAATCACTGAAGGGAGGCCATAGCGAATATAACACAACATATAGCAAGGATAATCCCCGAAGAGTACAACAAGCTGCTTCTCAAACCAACTACTATGCAAGAAATAAAACTGATAGTATTCTAGCTAAAGGAGGGTAAATCCCATGGGATGGATTGCTTCATTACCACTTTCTTCATTATTTCTGGGATGTCATCAAGCAAGAAGTTTGGGAGATAGTGGAAGAATCATGCAACTCGCACTGGGTCCTCCCAGCTCTAAATGAAAACTTTCTAACCCGTATTCCAAAGGAGAATCATTATGAATCCAGGTAAATATAGACCAATCGCCCTTTACAATGTAATATATAAGATCATTTCCAAGCTTATTGCTAACCGTCTGAAGACGGTCCTTCCCTTGCTTATTTCTTCAAAGAAAACTAGCTACGTTGAAGGTAGGCAGATCTTGGAAAGAATTATCCTCATCCATGAGTCATCCATTCCCTCAAAGCTCTGAAAAAACCTAGAATGTTGCACGAGATTGACTTATCCATAGCTTTTGACAAGCTTAACTGGGCCTACATAAAACAGATTCACCTTGACTTTGGGTTCTACCATACCTAGGTTGGTTGGATCATGAGTTTTCGTACCTCCCCCTTATTCTCTATCCTAGCCAATTGGATCCCTTCCTCTACCTTCTCCCCATCTAGAGGCATCATATTGGGATATCCACTCTCGCCTTTCCTCTTTGTTCTCATGGCTGAAGGCCTCGAGCGAATCATCAAGAATTCTGTCCAAAATCAAGATCTAAAGGGGATTTCGATCCATAACCAACCTCCCATCTCACATCAAAAATTCATGGATGACAACATGATGATGGGCCATCCATTTGTGCGGGAAGCTAGAATGCTCAAATATGTTCTAGATCGTTTCTTATAAGCCTTTGTAACTACTGTCAATTCTGCAAAATCCCAAATTTTATTTTTTAATACGTCCATTCTAACTCAACGAAATATTGTTGGGATCCTGACATTCACGGATGCCTCTCTCCCCTCAAAATACCTTGGAGTCCCTCTCACCGCCTCCACCATTAAGCACTCCTCTTGGAAAAAATTTCTAGACAAATTGGAAGGAAAAATATCTTGTTGTACTTATAGGCCCCTAAGCATTTATGGTCGCCTCATCCTCATAAAGTTTGTGTTATAGTTCTTGCCCCTTTATCTTTTCTTTGTTCTTGCAACTCTAAAATGGGTCTTCAAAAATATTCGCAACCTTTAGCAAATATTCTTATAGAGAGGAAACAAGGATAATTGAAAGTGGGCCTTGGTTAAGTGGAAGGAAGTATACTCTCCAAAGGCTCAAGGATGTCTCAAACTGAGAAATCCATAGCAAATAAACACAATCTTGGGCACACAAATCTGGTGGAAATGGGTTTCCAACACTCACGAGCCATGTGATGACTTATGGACTGCTAAATATGCTGCTACTTGGTCTAGAGAAAACTTAATCAGGTTCAGTCAAGAGCCTAAGGGCTCCCTGATTTGGAATTCAGCCAGTCAACAAAAATACCTCATTCAAGCTCACAACATCTGGGAAATAAGGTGAGATTCTGGTAGGATTCTTAGCAACATATGCCATGTCTTTCATCCATTTTGCAACATCCTCTTTGGAGATCCATTCTACAAGAGAGAGAGAAGAACAAGGTTCAAAACTTCTCGACTCAAGAGGTCACCAAAAGATTTTGAAACTGGCTACCCGTGAATAATTGGTAGGAATATTGGCATGAGGAGCAACACCTCGATATATGGGTGGAACTAGAGAAATGGAAAATCGGAGTGTAGGAAGGACCGAATATTCTATGTCGGGGATACACAACACGTGACATATTTTCAACCAAGGAGGCCTATCAGATACTCCATCATCTAGATCATGGTCAAACGAATAATTTATGGATGAATATTTGGAATGAAAAACTCTGGCCAAAAGTTGCCACCTTCTTATGGTTACTTAGCAAAAAAAGAATTCTCACCTAGGACAATATTATGAAACGAGGCTTTGTTGGGCCATCACGATGCCTTTCTTGTCAAAATAATAGTGAGACAATTGATCACCTCTTGGACCTCTGTCCAATCTCTAGCATCTTATGGAGCAGGATAGATAATATATGGAGAAGAACTGATAGCGCTCATGGAGATATAATAAAAACACTCAGCCATTGGCTTGAGCTTCCATTTTCTAGTAATATCCTCAATCGACTCTGGAAACTCATCCCAGGGCTCCTAACATGGACTCTCTGGAAGGAACAAAACATCCAAATCTTCAAGGACATAAAAGCCACTCAGGAAATGATTTTGGAAAAATTATGTGGTTTTTTGAAGGAGACTCTAGCCCTCTCTTCGCGGGAAAACTCAGACCTTTCATCAAACTCAACTTTGACGGTGCCTCTAAAGGAAATCATGGGGATGCCGGATTCAGAGGCATATTCAGATGACAGAGATTGTAATGGTATCCCTCTACACATTTTCTTTGGGGCTATTGGTTGGGGCATCAACAACTCAGCAAAGCTGGAGTCTCTAATCCAAGGCATATTCATAGTCATTGAGCTCAATATATTCCTATTGGAGGTGTAAGGGGACTCCTAGGTCATCATTCAAGCTGCCACTTGTCTCTTATTTGGGTTATCATCCAAAAAAATTACCAAGATTTGTAGATTGGATTTCCGCCTCAAGCAACTGGAATAGTGGCTTCAAAAGCACAAAGTCGTAACATTTCTCCATGTGAGACGAAAAGCCGATGCGGTCGCGAATTTCTTAGATAACAAAGGATTTGATTACAATATCTCACTCTTCTCCTCCAGATTCCAGACCATAATGGAGGAGACTCTGCGAATGAAATGCATTACACTCCTGCACAAGGATATTGAACTCCCGGATCTAGGTGAAACATTGTGCGAAACCTCCAACGCTCATGCCACGTGTGTGGCTAAACCTCCCATGGCTGCACATGACACTTCATATTCTGAACTGATGGTGCCATGACTAGCTACCAACTCCTCACCGCACCAAGTGGAAATTTAATGCCACCTCAAACAATATCTTTGTTTTTCTTGTAGCTAGATTGACACCTCCACGTCATTACTTGAGGCAGTTAATGCTATCAATTACCTTAGCTCGAGCTCTTTTCTCGACGCTTAGGCTTTTAATCTCTCACTCAAACTCTCCGTCAAGCCTAATAGTCCCGCGTTGTGCCTACACTCTGTATTTCATTCTCACTGCCTCGAATCTCCCTCCAAGAATTTCCCACCCTCTGGGTCTTCACCCTTGCCTCACTTCGAGGCTCAATTGGAGCTCCATGGCCCCTCGCTAGTGCCAGAAGCCACACCATGGAAATTTTAGAGGAGAATTCCATGCACGCCTGCATCGCGACAATGTGCACAAGAATTTCGACTGTGATCTTGATCCCTCTTCCGCCTCCATTTCCCAACCAATAGCCTCTCCTTCTAGTTCCCTAGGCGCATAAGCCTCCCTCATCTCCGTCTCTGAAACTCCTTGCTTAGTCTTCCCAAAGCCAACTGCAGATACCACAAATTGACCATCCCTCACTCTATGTCACTTTCACCATGGAAGCTCGAGCACTTACCTATAAAATCCTCCTCAATGCACATGGAAAACCTCTGGAATCTGTTAGCTAATGGAATATGGAGTAGGGAAAATAATGACGAGGTTCTGCACAAGGTTCTGCACATATTCGCAGTGGAAGAGGAAGAAATAGCATGCATCTATGGATTCCTAGTGACAGAAGAAGACCCTGCAGAACTTGAAGTAGACTAGAATGAAGATGCCAACAAGACTTGATGGTTATACCTCATGCTCTACAGTTCTCTTTTGGAAACATCTGATAAATTTATTTTTTCTAGCTTTAAATAGCACTTTAGAAATTATAGTTATCTCGGAACTCTCTAGAATTTTAATGGGCTCATTTCCTTGTCAAGGGAAACCCCTTTTTCCGCTATTTTGGAGACAAATACGAGCATGAATAGGCTAAATTCCTCAGATTTTATAATGCTCTATACTATATTTTTCTTAATTAATAGATCCTATACCAAATTACAAAAAAAAAAAATGGGCATATCAAGAAGAGTACCTAATTTAAAGTTAAGTGAAAGTTTTACAAGTAAAGAAACTTGATGTATAGGGAGTACATTATTGATTTGGTTTACTTTCAGTTTCTATGATATTAATATATTATTAAATAAAATTTTGATTTAAACATAATTGTATCATTATACATTTAAATAAATTGAAACTTTATTATTTATGTGAATCATATTTATTAATTCTAGTATAGATCTATCTTAATTACAGATTTAATATGAGCAGTGATGGATCAAATTTCGTCACCTGCAAACTTCTTTAGAGTGTAAAACACAATGTGTTATTTTTCATTGTTTAAACTTTAAATTGTATTTTTGAATTATAAATAAAGTATATATAGGAGTTTTAACCATAAAAGCTTAATTTTTTTTTATCATATATACATAATGTTTTTTAAATGATATAGAATATATACGCAATTGACATTAAAATTAAAATGGTTTTTCATTATTAATCTATTTTTAAGTATATGTCAATATTAATTAGTATTAAAATATTTTATCAATAATAAAATTATAAGATTTAGACAATATATTCACTTTTTTTTTACTACTAATTACTTTACAACATATTCATCTTTTATTTATTAGAGCTGATATTATTTTTCTATTTACTATAACTCATATTATTTTTTTATTTAGAAAAAATATTAACTTTCATTTTTATTTTAAAAAGGAACAAACTTATAGACAAACTTACACATCTTTCATAATAAACTCTAAAACTTACACATATTTCATACTAAACACTAAATAAACCTCTAGACTCAATAATTATGCTAATTTTTATTCATGACATAAAATATTACCATAATTTGATCTTTTGGCTATGCGTAACGTTATTATGATTATATAATATTGATAATGTCAAACTGAATGCATTAGCTGGTAAGGAGAGAGGTTGAGCATAACCATACCTCATGTGAACATGTCACTTGGTCCTTAAAATAAAGGAGAAGAAGTGTAATCTAACTCTGCCTCTCCTCTTAAATGGGATCCACGCACCATAGTGAGAGAATCTAGAAAATCATGAGAGTAACAATATTTGGTTTGTGAATGTCACTACCATCCAAAAATTAATTACCATCATAAAAAAAAAATTCATTTCACGTAACATATTACAGTATATACAAATATATATTCGATGATTACACAATGTATATGACTCAAGTACCGATGGTAAGGATATGTTTTGATTTAAACATTATTACAAACCTTGGGAGTCCTATAGTTTACTTTCGGCCTTGGCAATCATTTGAAAATATAATATAGACTCTTCTATATAAAAAGTCACACCAATCATATACTATGAGATCTTTGCTCTGGTACGAAACTTTACAAACATTATTCAAACAGTATTAAAACATTAAATATTAAATATTTAATCAACCATCTGATTCATTAAAGTTGGAATCATATTTTCCGATATTCGGATCCATCTCCAAAGTTAACTTATGGTATCAGGATTTCTTGAGATATATTTCATGCCACTTGGCCTGTTAAGCTTCTCGCCATAGTATTGTATGTCAACTCCATTTCTGCATAGTAGTACTGGGTCTTCAATGGCTTGGATAGCTGTTAACCATGCCTTGGATGTTGCGCAATTGACGAGGGAAACTTCTGGTGACTTCTGCCAGTTAGCTAGTCTATCCACAGTATCCATTTCTCCATGGCGCGCTTGCAGAGCTTGGCTTCTCCTTGGCATCTCCGTCGCAATTTTCTTTAAGGTGAGCTCTAAGCTATTACCTTTAAACCCTCGCTCTGATTGGCATGCTATTCCAATTCTCTTTATGTTTACTTGTATGTTTTCAAGTTGTTTCACATCTTATCATTCGAAGTTTCATCTTCTTACTGAGGTTAACCCTTGCAGAGAGGAAAGGCTCTCTATTCAGCTCTGGGTTCTAATATTTCAGGCTGGAAATGGCACAAATCCAACATCATAAGGTAACCCCTTTTGGGTTATAACTATTCTGGGTTTTATTTACCATGCCTACTACAGAACTAGCTACAGGGCTTTCAATTCGATTTTAGATTAACTCATAGCATAAATAATATTGCAGGTTCGACGATGGTCGATTCTCCATCAGGTATTTCACCCAAGCTTTTCCCATTCGAAAATAGCTTTTTTTTTAGAACTCTTTTCATTAATTATTCTTGCTTACGAGCTTGCCTCTCAACATGGTTTGTTTTTGTCTCACAGGTTAGTGGATTTCAACCAAAACCCGACCAACGATTCTCACCAGCACTTCTTCATGCCACGACTAATGTACATTTCTTACCAACAGGTACATCGCTTAAGTGAAGAGAGTTTGCAGACATAGATTATATGGCTTGGGGTTTGAATTCCTGACCTAGGGTCTATGAATCTCTATGTAGCTTTTTGTATCTTAAATATGAAGGAGTTCTTAGGGTTTCATTCCAGATTGTATTATGAGTATTGTTAACAACATACACGATTCCGTTAAGCATTCTGAGTAATTCTTACTGTTATTATTTTTAGGGCCGAGGCCGTGAATATCAGTTCTGATATTAATTTATATACTGAACATTTGTGCTATTGCTATGAACATATATTAAAGAATTACTTGACTTTATTGTCTCTGAAGTTTCTACTTGCAACATATGTTATATATATAAATATAAATTACATTTTGTTAAGCTACAGTTCGTTATTGATTTTCATGAATCGATTCATTGTTGTTTACATTCTTTACTAGGCACGAACTGAAAGTTACTCGTAGCTTTCATCCTCTGCAATTTATTTTTATCTGTAGAAAAGGTTTTGTGATATATCTTTCCACTGCCTTAAGGGTTTCACTCCCTCATTTTCTTTCAATTGTTTGCTACATGAGTAATACCTATGTCTTTACTTCTGTTATAATACAATACGCTTTTGCATGCAATGGTGACTGGACCACCATAGTTTTAGAGTCCGTGAGTAGCAGGGACTGGTCGTGGATGATGTATCCCGGTTTAAGGTTTACACCTACAACTAGGGTCGACAGTCCGTCGAGACCCATGTACCCTTTTCTAATGTATCAGGTCTTTAAAACAATAACATTAATTTCATATTCTAACAACATTGTCACATTTATCCAAAGCTATTCTTTCACTGTTATAAAAGCAAACTTTTTTCTGCTATTATTTAAGTAGTATAACAAACATGCAGAATGTATACATACATAATGTATTTACACCTCTTTTACTTATAATCCATATAGGTTATTTCTTGTTTTATATACGGTATTCATTGGTCTTCTACTTTGCTAATCACTATCCATCTTTACCCTTTTATCCTTTCCAACAAATAGGGTTTAGCCATTTGTCTTGATTTACTTCCATCTAGTAATGACAACAGAGAACAATTTATCATGAAGAAAATAATTAATATTGTCTACATATTTCTAGAGAGAAATATTATTCCCTGCATAACGCGTTTCCTGTCTTAGATAAAAATGTATATAAACCAAGTTTACAATTCTAAAAGAAACTCGACAAAACAATATTTACCCATAAATGACACTATATTCAATCTTTCAATTTCTGTTTCAAACTAAATTAGGGTTTCTCAGTAGTACTTATCTGAAACACTCATATTCAAGCTGTGGTTATCCCAACCATTCAAGGGAGGCTATTATGTCCTCCACTTTTCCCTAGCTCTAGAATCTAGATGGTGCCATGGGCTAGCAGTGGATTCTTCTGCTATGACCTCTGGATGGCCAATCCAGTCACACTCAGAAATTTTGGTTTTACAAGGGTTATTGTAAGATATTTTCAACTGGTCCCAACCAAATCCAGAAAATACTCCCCCTTTACCAATTTCACAAAACCCCTACTCCTCCTCTGGGATTCAACTTTATCCTCAAAGGAGTAGGTAATTGTTTTCCAACTATCCCCAACCACCTCCTACTCTTGGAAACATTTTACCAACAAATTAAAAAGGTTTTATTTTCATGAATTGGTTCCTCCTAATTTAATAATTTAGTAAAAATAATTTGTTTTATAAAAAATAACAATTTAAGTCTTTCTTGCCAGAAAATTAAAATAAGAAAATTGTCTTTAACTAGTTAATACTAGTTAACTTTTAATGAGGCTGTCACAACTTCCCCCCCTGGAAGTAACACCGTCTTTGGTGTTTCATCCCAGCTCTGTAAAGAGCTCCGGGTAAGCTTCCCGCATAAATTTATCATCCTCCCAAGTAGCCTCATTCGGTCAGAAGTGCTTCCATTGTACTTTCACCTGGATAACTACTCATTTGCGAAGTTCAATTTCTCTTCGGTCAAGTATGCATTGCGGCTCGACCAGAAACTCTTTGTCCAGTTCTACCTGAAAAACAAAAGTGTTTTCAAGTCAGTATGCATCAATTTATTCAGAACTTCAAGTTAGGATTTTTTATCTTTTTCCTACCTGAATATTTTGCTAATTTATCATATGTTTTTCATCATGTACATATCGTAGACACATGGAACACATTGTGTACTTGAATATGGTTGGGTAAGGCCAACCAATAGGCTACTGGTCCCACCCTTTCCAGTATTTGGAAAGGTCCACAGTACCAAGGAGCCAATTTGGCAGAAGAGGTCCATATCATGGTACTTCTCTTGGGGCTTAATTCTCACGTAAACATGGTCCCCTACCACAAATTCATGACAAGACCTTTTCTTATCTGCATAAATCTTTTGTTGATCTTGCGCGGCCTTCAGATTCTGCCTTATTCTTTTTACCTCAGCTTCCATTTCAGCCTAAATTTTAGGTCCCAACAATAATTTTGTTTCTGGACTGCTCCAGTTTATAGGTGTTCGACAATGCCTACCATACAATGCCTCAAAGGGACTCATTTTCAGAGATTCCTGATACCCGTTGTTATAGGAAAACTCAACAAGGTGCAAGTAATTCTCCCACTTAGTTGGCTACTGCATCACATACATGCGCAACATGTCTTCCAATACTTGGTTTATCCGCTTCGTTTTCCCATCAGTCTGAGGATGATAGGTAGTGCTGAAATGTATTTGTGTTCCCAAACCTGTAAACAGGGTTTTCCAAAATGCAGATGTGAATTTAACATCTCGGTCTGAAATCACAGTTTTTGGTATGCCATGCAACCTGAATATTTCCTTCATAAATATGCCAGCAATCTTTACAGTCTTGTACATAGACTGTACAGGTATAAAATGTGCAGACTTACTTAATTTTTCTACCACTACCATGATTGAGTCATTCTGTTTTTTTGTTCGCGGTAGTCCCGTGATGAAATCTAAGGAGATAACCTCCCACTTCCATTCAGGAATGGGTATGGGCTACAATAGTCCTACAGGATGTTGGTGCTCCACCTTTACCTGCTAACATTCCAAACATTTGCTTAGATACTCAGGAATATTCTTACACATACCTGGCCAATAATATACCTTTCTTATTGCAGTAAGCATTTTCTGATATCCTGGATGACCAACGTAATTGCCGCGGTGGAACTCATTCAGTATTAACTCTTTTAGAGTTGTACGAGTAGGCACGTAAATTTTTCCTTGAAAAGTCAACGCATGATCTTCATTCCTTCCATACTCGGATGCCTTGCCTTGCTTCTTATCATCCTCCATTTGCTGCCACAAGAATTTATATTCCGGGTCTTTCTGTGCTTCTTCTTTTAGCTGTTCCAACAATTGGATTTCTAGTTGATTATAGTATAATGCATAAATACCATGCAGTTTTGTGTTCAATGCATTTGCAACTCGATTTTCCTTTCCCTTAACATGTTATATGTCCATGTCAAATTCACTCAAAAAGGCATTCCATCTTGCCTGTCTAGAATTTAAATCTGCTTTCTTAAAATAATTAGTTAAATTGCTATGATCTGTTTTAAGTAAAAACCTCTTACCCACTAGATAATGCCTCCACACCCAGAGAGCATGCACCACGGACGTAAGCTCCAGATCATAAGAAGAACATTTCTGTTCATGATTTTTCAGTTTTCTAGACTCGTAGGCTATCACTTTACCTTCCTGAGTTAATATTGCTCCAACACCTTATTTGCTGGCATCAGTACAAACTTCATAGTATATATCAGGGTCAGCTACCCTCAGTACTGGTGCTGTAGTCAAAAGTTGTTTCAGCTTTTCAAAGCTGTTGTGACATTCATTTGTCCATTTGAAAAGCTTGCCCTTTTTCTGCAAAGATGTAATAGGAAAAGAAATTTTAGAAAATCCTTCTATAAACCTTCTATAATAACCAACTAGACCTATAAACGATCTAATGTCAACCACATTCTGTGGTACTTTCCATTCCATAATAGTTTTGATCTTTTCTAGATCAAAATCTATTCCTTCAGCTGATATAACATGTCCCAGATATTGGATTTCTATTTTAAAGAAATCACATTTGCTAAACTTAGAATAAAGCTGATGCTTTCTCATCATTTCCAAAACTATTCTCAAATGATCTTTATGTTCCTCCTCACTTTTAGAATATATCAATATGTCGTCTATGAAAATAACCACAAATTTATCCGAAAATTGATGAAAAATGTTATGCATCAACCTCATAAAGGTTGTTGGTGCATTTGTCAATCCGAAGGGTAGCACCACGAATTCATAATGCCCATAACTAGTGTAAAATGCTATTTTGCAAATATCTTCATCTTTAATCTGAATCTGATGATACTCGGATATTAAGTCTATCTTAGAAAACACCTTAGCCCCTCTTACTTGATCAAATAATTCATCGATTCTGGGTAAGGGGTATTTTTTTTTAACAATCTGCTTATTAAGCTGCCTGTAATCCATATACGTGCGTAAGGTTCTATCTTTCTTCTTAACAAATAGAAATGGTGCTACCCATGGAGACACACTTGGATGGATATAACCTTTGTCTAATAGGTCTTGTAGTTGTATCTTTAGTTCTGTTAGTTCTGGCATGCTCATTCTGTAAGGAGATCTTGACACCGGAGAGGTTCCTGGCACCAATTCAATGGTGAAGTCAATATCCCTCTTGGGTGGCAAACCATGAATGTTTTCTGGAAAGACATCCAGAATTTCCTGTACTATAGGAATATCTTCCATTATTGGAGCCTTTTCCTTGGAGTCTGCATATCCTACTTGAATTGCATACAGCTGACATCCTTTTCTGATACACTTACCCATTTGGGATGCTGTCATTGGTCATAATTGCATACGATTTTTAATTCCTTGAATTTATTTTCGCGTGCCATCTTGCATTCTGAAGTAAATAATCTTTTCCTTGCAGTCCACTATGGTCCAGTGTCTCTCCAACCAATCCATACCCAATAGCACATCATAAGACCCCAATGGTAAGATATTTAAATCTACTTGTAACTATTGTTCTGCTACTTCCAATATACAGTTAGGAACTTTTGCAGTTACCTTTCGTTTTTCCCTGGTAGCTAGCTGAACTAACCAGGAATTCTTAGATTTTTTCTCTTTTAACTTGCACATTTCCACTATTTTAGGACTTATGTAACTCAAACTTGATCCAAGATCTACTAAAATTGAAACAGGTTTAGTTAGTAAAGTACCTTCTAGTTCAATCATTGTGGGCTGAAAATCAACCTGTCAGTCTTCCAAGGCTGCATTGATACGAGGTATATTGCGTGCCATGTCCCCCACAATAGATGCTTCCTGCAGATTTGTTACAGTTTCATTTTCGTTTCGTTGGAGACAATTTTTATAATAATGGGCTTCCCCACAGCCCGAGCACTGTAGGGGAGGATTAGAAATCTATCCCTGATCTAGCTTACTAGATGCTTCTATGGGTTTCTCCTCCACTGGCCACTTGGTTCTTTGGTGATTCCTACCAAATTGCTTGCTGATAGAATTCCGTTCTGAGCCTTTAAAGTTGCTACTTTTATTGATTTTAAAATTAGAGTTATTTTTCTGACTTTTCTTTGGCTGCCGGCTTTTTCCTCCTTCACCTTTGGCCTTGGCCTACTGATAGCACATTCGTGCTTTACACATGGCTTCATCCATGGTCTAAGGATTAAAAAATTCTATCCGCTCTCTCATATGAGTAGGTAAACTACTTAAGAACCTCTTCACCTTGGATTTTTCTTCTCAGAGGTAAGGAACATAACGTAACAGGAAAGTAAATTTTGTAACATAATCATCCATAGTCATTTTTCCCAACCAAAGATCATGGAATTCCTTAGCTTTGTCATCATAAAACCTTTATGTTAAGTACTTGTCTTTAAAGTACTGCTGAAACAATTCCCATGTAATATACCATTCATCAATGCTGCATACATTTTTCACCTCATCCCACCACAGGGTGGCTTTTTCTCGTAACTGATATATAGCTAATCTAGCCTTCAGATTGCTTCTATATCCATATACCTGAAAGTACTTATTTATATTGATTAACCAGGCTTCAGCCACCTCCTCTGCCTCACCATCAAACGTTGGTGGCTTAATTTTGCGGAATTCTCCCCGCAGTTCCACTTTCTGTCTCTTAATATCTTATTGGTCAGACAAATTGCCTGACTCTGCCTCATTGTAATTCCTATTTTTGCTTTTCTGGGAGGGACTCTTTTCAATTCTGTCCATAGTGTTATTTCTTGTTTGTTGATCTTCATTGGCTGGTAATCTCCTTTCAGCACTTGGATGATCTATCTCATGATTCTGTTTGTCAGATAAACTCTTTAGAATTTTCTCTTGGTCTTGCAACAGTCTCTCATTGTCCCTCCGGAAACTTAGCATTTATTCTTGTAATTATTGTACTATGTTTAAAAAGAAACTATTTTGATGTTGTTGTTCTTCAAGCAACCAGTTGGTCTTTTGATGCTGTTCCACAATTAATTGAACCCACATTTGTGGATTCATAACTGTTGGTGCTTGAGTTTCTTCTGGTTGCGACTATGATGCTATAGCTCCTCTCATTATCACTCTCTTTCTCTCAGGGCACTATAAACATACACAACTTCACTATTAGTAGACCCTTAGGGTCCCAGCGTAGCAACTGACTTTGATACCACTTGTCACTAACATCCAAAAATTAACTACCATCATAAAAAAAAATTCATTTCATGTAACATATTACAATATATACAAATATATATTCGATCATTACACAATGTATATGACTCAAGCACCGATGGTAAGGATCTGTTTTGATTTAAAAATTATTACAAACCTTGGGAGTTCTATAGTTTACTTTCGGCCTTAGCAATCATTTGCAAATATAATATAGACTCCTCTATATTTAAAAGTCGAACCAATCATATAATATGAGATATTTTCTCTTGTACGAAACTTTACAAAAATTATTCAAACAGTATTAAAACATTAAATATTAAATATTTAATCAAATTTCTGATTCATTAAATTTGGAATCATATTATCTGATATTCGGATCCATCTCCAAAGTTAACTTACGGTATGAGGATTTCTTGAGATATGTTTCATGCCACTTGGCCTGTTAAGCTTCTCGCCATAGTATTGTATGTCAAATCCATTTATACATAGTAGTACTGGGTCTTTAATGGCTTGGATAGCTATTAACCACGCCATGGATGCTACGCAATTCACGAGGGAAACTTCTAGTGACTTCTGCTAGTTAGCAAGTCTATCCGCAGTATCCATTTCTCCATAGCGCGCTCACAGAGCTCAGATTCTCCTTGGCATCTCTGTTGCAATCTTCTTTAAGGTGAGCTCTGAGTTGTTACCCTTAAACCCTCGCTCTGATTGGCATGCTATTCCGGTTCTCTTTACATTTACTTGTAATTTTTCGAGCTGTTTCACATCTTATCATTCGAAGTTTCGTCTTCTTACTGAGGTTAATGCTTGAAGAGAGGAAAGGCTCTCTATTCAGCACTGGGTTCTAAGATTTCAGGCTAGAAATGGCACAAATCCAACATCATAAGGTAACCCCTTTTTGGTTATAACTATTCTGGGTTTTATTTACCATGCCTGCTACAGAACTAGCTACAGGGTTTTCAATTCGATTTTAAATTAACTCATAGCATAAATAATCTTGCAGGTTCGACGATGGTCGATTGTCCAACAAGTATTTCACCCAAGATTTTCCCATTCGAAAATAGCTTTGTTTTTAGAAATATTTTCATTAATTATTCTTTCTTACGAGCTTGCCTCTCAACAGGGTTTGTTTTTGTCTCACAGGTTAGTGAATTTCAACCAAAACCCTACCAACGATTCTTACCAACACTTCTTCATGCCATGGCTAATGTAAATTTCTTACCAATAGGTACATCGCTTAAGTGAAGAGAGTTTGCAGACCTAGATTATATGGGTCGGGGTTTGAATTCCTGACCTAGGGTTTATGAATCTCTATGTAGCTTTTTGTATCTTAAATATGAAGGAGTTCTTAGGGTTTCATTCCAGATTGTATTATGAGTACTGTTAACGGCATACACGATTTCATTAAGCATTCTGAGTAATTATTACTGTTATCATTTTTGGGGCCGAGGCCGTGAATAGCAGTTCTAATATTAATTTATATACTGAACATTTGCGCTATTGCTATGAACAAATATTACAGCATTACTTGAGTTTATTTTCTCTGAAGTTTCTACTTGCGATATATGTTATGCATGTAAATATAAATACCATTTTGTTAAGCTATAGTTCGTTATTGATTTTCATGAATCGATTCACTGTTGTTTACATTCTTTACTAGGCACGAACTGAAAGTTACTCATAGCTTTCATCCTATGCAAATTATTTTTATCTGTAGAAAAGGTTTCGTGATATATCTTTCCACTGCTTTAAGGGTTTCACTCCCTCATTTTATTTCAATTGTTTGCTACATGAGTAATACTTATGTATTTAATTTTTTTATAATACAGTATGTTTCTGCATGCGCTGGTCACCGGACCACCATAGTTTTAGAGTCCATGAGTAGCGGGGACTGGCCACGGATGATGTATCCCGGTTCGGGGTTTATACCCAGAACTAGGGTAGACAGTCCGTCGAGACCCATGTACCATTTTCTAATGTATCAAGTCTTTAAAACAGTAACATTAATTGCATATTCTAACAACATTGTTCCATTTATCCAAAGCTATTCTTTCACTGTTATAAAAGAAAAATGTTTTCTGCTATTATTTCAGTAGTATAACAAACATGGAAAATGTATACATACAGAATGTATTTACGCCTCTTTTACTTATAATCCATATAGGCTATTTCTTGTTTTATCTACGGTATTGACTGGTCTTCTTCTTTGCTAATCACTATCCATCTTTACCCTTTTATCCTTTCCAACAAACAGAAGTTAGGCATTTGTCTTGATTTACTTCAATCCAGTAATGACAACAGAGAACAGTTTATCATGAAGAAAATAACTAATATTGTCTACATATTTCAAGAGAGAAATATTATTCCCTGCATAACTCATTTCCTGTCTTAGATAAAAATGTATATAAACCAAGTTTACAATTCTAAAAGAAACTCGACAACACAGTATTTGCCCATAAATGACACTATATTCAATCCTTCAATTTCAGTTTCAAACTAAATTAGGGTTTCTCAGTAGTACTTATCTGAAATACTCATATTCAAGCTGTGGTCCTCCCAACCATTCAAGGGAGGCTATCACGTCCTCCACTTTCCCCCTAGCTCCAGAATCCGGATGGTGCCACGGGTTAACAGTGGATTCTTCTACTATGACCTTTGGATGGCCAATTTGGTCACACTCAGAACTTTTGGTTTTACAAGGGTTGCTGTAAGCTATTTTCAACTGGTCCCAACCAGATCTAGAAAAAATTCCCCCTTTACCAATTACACAGAACCCCTACTCCTCCTCTGGGATTCAGCTTTATCCTCAGAGAAGTAGGTAACTGTTTTCCAACTGTCCCCAACCACCTCCTATTCTTGGAAACATTTTACCAACAACTTAAAAAGGTTTTCTTTTCATGAATTGGTTCCTCCTAATCTAATAATTCAGTAAAAATAATTTGTTTTATAAAAAATAACAATTTAAGTCTTTCTTGCCAAAAAATTAAAACAAGCAAATTGTCTTTAACTATTTAATACTAGTTAACTTTTAATGAGGTTGTCACAGTGAAATTGTTGTTGCACCTAATATCAAGGCGTATGTTTCTATTATGGGGAGCATGTAAGCTTTGGAGTCACCAAATAATAAGTGGCATAGAGGAGCTGGCAGAGAGGAGCTCACATGGTGAAAAATAATAAAAAGGTAAACGCCATAGCTTCATGACACCAGAAATTCTTTTTATCCAAAACTTTCAGAAGAAAGTCATCGTATTGTGGTTGCCACATAATTGGAAAGGCAACACAATAGATATATATGTGGAACACAAACATCTCTAATCATGTAAGTATGCTTTCTTAGTGCCCCACATGTTTGTTAGGGTTCCTTATCTCGTGGCGATTCTGGAATATTATTATAGCATTGACAGATGAGAGTTCACACATATATGATGATGCATTATAAACACTCAAAAAGAAGATCTGCTTTTGGCTGATATCGTTTAGAGAGGCAGTGTGGAAACCATGGTTGTGTCGAGGAATAATTCCATTATAAACACTTAAAGCAAAACTAGTTTTGGCTGATATTGTCTAGAGGGGTAGTAAGGAAACCATAGTTGGGTTGAGGAATAATATAAGGGACATGGTATGTCATCCTGGGGGATTGGAAAATCCTTTGATGGCTAAAAAGGTGCAATCACATGGGAGTCTTGAAGTTATTTTCAAAATAAAAACACCACTAAATCCATGAGGGGAGCGTGTGAAGCCAAGAAATCAAACAACAAACAATAGAGGTGGAATTAGATAATTAACTTTTTCATCTTTATATACTAGTATATACTAGTGTATTTATTTAAATTAAGGGATTAATACAAATAGATCAATTCACATTATATAAATTAAGAGACTAATACAAATAGATCAATTCACATTATAAATGTTTTATATAATATAAAATAATAATTTTATCATATTTTTTATAATTATTTATTTTGAGTTATAAGTTGGAATATAAAGAAAAATAAAATTTACACATTATATAACTTTTCAAATATAGTTTTTTTCTCAATCTTCAAAAACCCCCTCTCAAGTTTCAATAATTTCAATAGAAAATATTTAATAAAAAAGGTGCTCTTCTAATATTCAAAGTTTTCTTTTTTGGAAAATAACAAATTCAAAACTTAACATTAGATGAACTACTTTGGGGAATTTGGAATGCTTTGTGATAGAGGAGGCTTATATTCAAAGAATTTATTTTTTTAACTGTGAAATTCAAAATTTACCATTGGGTAAACTAGTTTAAAGAAGATCTACGAAATAGATATATATCAATAAAGCTAGTCAATGACATACCAACTTTACAATGTTTGATAGAAGAGAAATATATCTTTTGTCCAGCATTGATTAAATAATTATTTTAGCTAACCTAAGAAATTTAATTCACTATTGAGAGATGGTGAACACTTATGGTATCAACCACAAGCTTTCCTTTATTCATCATGATATTTTGCAAGACTTGGCTATGTATTTGACCAAGAAGAGGCCTATAAATAAATGCAAAATATATTTCGAAAAAAATGGAAAATAGATTTGAAGTGTACATTTAATGTTGAAATTGTTTCCTCCTACATAGGTTTGGTGCATATTTCTTTTTCCTCTCATAGTTATTTATGACCAATTTTCAATATTGAATAATCTCACTTGATCAAAAGCTTCTAGTATTTTACATCCTACCTGCATATAATTTGATCATGTACCCAAACATAAATTCTACATGTACCCATTTCATATATCAAGTCATTTATGATATATATTTCCCCTAACTGTGAAGAATTCCAACAATTTACAATGAAAGCTTTCGTACCTATTAAAAAAATTATGTTAATTTCGATACAACATCGTATATGCAAATTTACTAAGGAAATAATTTAAAACTTAGGTGGAAAATTTCGAGTCATCCTCTGATATCTATTTTCCATAACACTGCCAAATTTCTATCATATAAAGCTCAAGCTTATTTTCCCTCCCAAATTATTCTTGACCCATGAAATGACTCTAAGGTAATTGGGTCACAGCCATATTATATGCAATATTTTTGAGAGAATAATTTCTAACTTAGTTGGTAGGGACTAAGCTATTATGTAGCACTTATTTATAATTTTTGTCACGACCAAAGAATATTTCCATACTTTATTAATAATTTCTCAATGCTAGAGCTGCAATGAACCTTGTGATGAAGGAAACTCTAAGATATTTGTATGAATTAAGTTCCTCTACATTGATAATCTCATACATAAAGATACTGTAAATGATCTTTTAAAATCTAATTATCATGAACTTTATCTCATCAATGTTTATTGGTAGACATGTATAATAAGAAAAATATTGGAAAATTATTAGTTACTTCATGAGATAAGAGAGACACGACATCAACCCTTCATGTTATGATATCAAATTTAATATTTATTGTATTTTTATACAAAACCCCTCCCTCCATCTCTAATCAACTAGGAATTCTAAAAAAAAAACATTTGTAGCTTATGCATGCAAAAAAAATATAACAAAAAGAATGCTATATAATCAGATAAAAAATATGAGTTACACTAATTTTGTTTATGACAACAACTTAGACAAAGTTAATTCATATAAATATCTAGAAAAACTTCAAGCTTAAATGAAATATTAAGTGTAAATATAACAATGAGAAAATGAATAAAGAATGATGGAAGGCCTATTTTATTTTTGAGAAAACTATAAATGATCAAATATTTTCTTTGAGGAGAAACTGAAGCTCCTCTTTCACATTTAGAATGATCCAATTATCTTATATGGATGTGAAGTGTAGGGTTGTAGCATCTCTAGAGAATTATAGAGGAATTGAAAAAAGAAGAAGTGTTTTATAACTTATAATCTTGATATTAAAAGCAATATGTCACATCTCATCCCCTTCAAAAAAATTTCTATTTTCTACATTAAGAGTATGGTTGTGACTCCTTGGCGGCCAAATTAGCATGGCGTCTGATTTCAACAGATTCTCTCTGGGTCTCAGTCATGAAGCGCAAATACATCAGCCAAGGTTCTGTTCTGGAATGGGTTCGGTACCCAGTCAAATCCTCTTCAAATGCATCTTTAGTTTGGAAAGCAGTAGTGGCTTCTGTCCAGCTTATTGAGAGGGGCTTGGCCTGGCAGGTGGGTAATGGAAGCCAGGTGCGGGTGGGATGTGACCCATGGGTTGGCTGTCCGCCCATTTTCTCTCTGTCCCGCGAGCTTGTTGCTCATTTAAATTCTAAAGGTTACTTTTACCTAAGTCAGGTGGCAGATCCCAGATCCACTTCCTTTGTTAAGAAGGGCTGGATGTCCGGTTTGGACCTGCACTTGGATAATAGATGGATAGAAGAATGGAACCGGTATGTTGCTGATCTTTCTCTCTCTTCTGTTAGAATTTCAGATTCTGCTGACACCTTGCGTTGGGTGCATGCTCAGACAGGTATCTATTCCCCAAAGTTCGGTTATAAGTGGCTTATGTTGCAACAAGGCTGGGGGAATCCTGCTTGGTGGTCCAAACCCCTGTGGAAACTTAAAAGCCCAGCCAAAACCAGACTCTTTTTTCTGGTGCATTCTTCACAATAAGGTCCCAACTTGGGACTTCCTGCAAAAAAGAGGCAAGCAGGGGCCGAGCTGGTGTTCGCTCTGTAAATCTGAAGAAGAATTGCCTCTTCACCTCTTTCTCCTATGTCCATTTAATGCTAGCCTTTGGACAGAATCTCTGCACTTAACTAACATTCCTTTGAGATGGCATGGGGATAGTCTTCTGCAAGCTTGGGAACACTGGTGGCAGGAGGCGCCGGATGATAAAATCAGGGCCTTTCCACTTTTAATAGCCTGGGGTACTTGGATCGCCTGCAACAGGACTATCTTCAATGAGTCTACCTTTCCTTTAGCAAAACTGGCAGCAGAGGGAGCTGCAATCTTCGACAGCATTCCTACGCCTGCTGCCAAAGGTTCCATTCGCAATGTACAGCCGGAGACAATTAATGAATCCTTCCCTTGGGCCTACTTCGATGGTGCTTCTGATATCAATGATACCTGTGGTGCTGGACTGGTTATTAATCTCTCAGCTGAAAATTCTCTTCGAGCCTCTGTCGGCCTTGGGCAAGGGTCTAATAACTTCGCTGAACTTAAATCCCTCCATTTGCTTCTATGCTGGCTTATTTCTAAACAGATTTATCAGATCCAGATCTTTGGTGACTCTAGGAATGTTGTCAACTGGTTTAATGGGACTCAGCAGTGCATGCATTTTATTCTTCTTCCTTTGCTTCAGGAGATTCGTCGTCTTAAATCTTTTTTCTCTGAGATTTCTGTTATTCACATTTACAGGGAAAGGAACCAGCAAGCAGATATCTTATCTAAAGAAGGTCTTCAACTCGCTCTGGGGTCCTGGGCAGTAGCGGAAGTAGTAAATGGGACTGTTCAACTTCATGAACAGCCTCTTTTTGTGTAATTATTCAGTTTATTTTCAGCATTGTACAGTGGACCTTTATAAACTTATGTGATACTGCTACTATATTGAGTCCAGAATTTTTTTCCTTATGTAAGGAGGTTCTGGGCTCGCTTTTTGTTTTTTGTTTTATTTATGGTTCTATATGGGGATGGGATAGTTTCTACTGCCAGTTCTTATGGGTGCTGGAGCATCTCGATTGTGCTGTCTTTACTGCTCTCATCTGTTTGATGATGAGAAAAAAGAGTCGCACCGATGCTTACGCTGTGGTTAATTTGTTTTTCTAGGGCTGCGAACATCTTGTCAACAGATGGTAAGTAGCCTTGATTCCATTCTCTCTCAAAGGGAATGGCTGTTTTGTTTCCAGAAATGATTGGCATATGTTCAGAGACTATCTATATTAATAGAAAGTTCGTTTTTTTCTGTGGAAAAAAAAGAGTATGGTTGTGACTAGGAAAATTATGTACAATCAAAATACAATTAACATGAGAAATGCGAGGTTTATTAATATTGCTTCAAAATTTAGTACATATCAGGGTTACCACAAAGTTACTAAGTGTTTTCTAAAAAATTTCGAATAAATGAGGTTGCCATTTCATAGAAGAGTGATTCCATTAAGAATACTCATCAAAAGTACAAAGATTGAGGAAAACTTCCCTCTAATATTTATGAGCATAGAAACAAATTTCTAAAACAAAATAACTAATTTGTTATCATTTTCCATAAGGTTAGATAAAACAAAGTTAGTATTTATATATGGTAGAAATAATTATCATCATAAAAAATAACCTTGTTTATTCCTAATAGTAGTAGTTACCTTCACCACGTATTCACCGTCAACTAGCCCAATCACATAATATATACAATTAAGGTGGGTTTCTGGGGCCAATAAGTGAGTAAGGTCTAGAATGGACCCTAGTTGGAGGCAGTTGCCTACAAAGACGGTATGGAAGCTACAACTCTAGCATTTTACAATTGCTCGCTGATGGGTGGTGAAATATTAGACTTGTGGTATAGTAAAGGAAATCCAGGGTTGGGTTTGATGGTCTCAGCGGAGACAAAAACGTATCATCAAAGAGGTCGAGCGAGATGAGGGAATGTTCCATGAAGGAAGGGATGGAGTGGGGAAGGGGAGTAACAACAGTAGAGGAAGAATGGACCAAAGACACAATGCTGGATGAAGGGGTGGCCCATAACCCTGACTAACCTATGATATATATAGATTGGGTTGGAATCTAATTTAAGATGAATATTAAAAGCAACACGTCATATTTTATTGATTATGTTTTTCTTTACCTCCTTTAATATAACAATTTCTTCTTCCCTTATTCTAATATAAAGGGTAAATATGTTAGTTGTGTACATACTTTATGAAGATATATGAAAAACATTACTTTAAAGGTGTCACACAAGATGAGACATTATTCCAACATACTTCAAGACCAAAGAATCAAACAAATAAAACATAAAAGGGGAATAAGTCAAAACCATAGAAAATAAAAGAGGAAAAAAATTGAAGGGTCAAAAATGGTTTTCTTGTAGCTTTATAGTCATATCTTACTCCTCTGTGATATTGTATCGCAGCGGTATATGGATATAGTCTATCCTTCACGAGTTGCAAGATAAAGAATACCTTTTATTTTTCGATAGCTTACTGACACATTCATTTTCTTTTCTTCATATGATGTTTTTTTGGGTTTAAAGGTTTCACACTTGTAATTTCATGTTATTTCAATTTATTCATGCAACTCTTGCATGACAAACAAAGTACGCAATTATTTTTGGGACCTCTTCAACAGTCCTCTTACTTTACCAACTACCTAAATGTGCATTTTTGCTGTGATTCGAGCTTTGGTGGGGATGCAAATTCTTAGAGAATGTAAGATGTTTGTTGGAATTATTTTTGATATAAATATGGGTCATTATTAGAGAGCGTAAGATGTTTTATGGGATATTTTTTTCTATAAATATGGGTCATTTCGATGGTCTCTCCATGCACTGGTTAAAAGTAATGTGTGAGAAGGCAATTATAATATATTAGCATTTTTTGAAGCATGGAGAAGGAAGGGTTATCCCAGAACCTTTCCTTTGAGGAGCCTTCTCCTTAAAAACATTTATACTTAAGCGTATTCAAGGATTGGTCATTATACAAGGCCATCATTGTTGAATTAATAGTGACAGTTTTTTTTTATCTATGATCGTTTCCACTGTCATCGGGAACACAAAGAGAAATGAGAGGAATTTTTGTGGTGGGGTGGGTATCTTTGGCCTTGCTTGGTATTTCAAAGGAACGTTCTTCATTATCATATTTCACATCAAGAATCTCAAGTTTCCATTTCTTCTTGATTAATATATACTCCCATGTTATGGTCATATAATCTCCTCACTGATTTTTCAATTTGAAAATGCAAGAGAACACATAAACCCTGCAATAACTTCTGGGTTGTTTTTTGCATAGAAAGTGACTCTCAACCAAGTGTTATTGTATATGGTGGCACAATGTGTCGGTGTAGTATGCGGGGTGTGGATTTTGAAATGATTGCAGAAGAGTTATTACTCCATCGAGGGAGGAGGAGCTAATTCAGTGTCCCCAAGCTACACCAAAGGATCCGTCTTAGCTGCAGGAATTATCGGCATATACATACTGGTTTATTTCATGGTCTCCACAACAGACCCTAAGGCCATTTCTCATGACCTTCACATCTCTGTACATCCTAAATTCATCCACGAAGAAAAAGTATAAATATCATATGATATTTTATTTTAATATCAAGGAGCTAGTTCTAGTTGTTATAATGATTTATTTATTTACATCCAATAGCTAGCTTAATGTTTTGTTTTTGTTATGTTTTACTTTATTTAATTAATAGAAAAGTTATCCATTAACTAGAACCTTATTAGATATTATACTTCATCTCATTTTTCTTATTAGTTATTTTATATGTGTTTTTGTGTTTTTCTATTTTATTTAAAAAACCATAATCTTATTGGATATTATCCTTCCCCTCAATTTTTTTTAATTAATTCTTTAATATATGTTTTTCTTCTTCTTTTTTTTTTTGGAAAAACTATAATTTCACTTTCATTTTTTTTTAAAGATTTTTTTTTTTTTTGGGAAAAACTATAATTTCACTTTATTTTTTTTTAATAAATAAAATTTCATTTTGAGATGCTGAAAGCATTTAGCATGTGCACTGTTAAACACATTTATCATGTGTAGTGTTATGGTTTATAAGAGTGTGGAAAAATTTAAAAATAAAAGTATAAAGAAGAAGATTAAGTGATATAAAAATCACTTTTTGTTCTCTTTCATTCCCTTTTCTATCCATTCTTGGTCACCTCTAAGGGATAATAAGAATAAGTGATTTAAAAATCACTTTTTTCTTCTCTTTCTTTCCTTTTTCTATCCATTCTTGGTCACCTCTAAGGGATATTATTTATCTGAATATGAATTTTCTTAAACATAAAATCTCTCTATGCCCCCATCTCATCTTCTTTTGTGACCACTGCTTAATGATGTTCTCTACATGTCTTTTAAAATAGATAATTGTATATTTATAAATTAGAAATTGTATTTTAATAATAAAATATTTCAATAGTTAAATAAAATGGGTTATTTGAGGTGGTGGTGTGGTTTTCCGTAAATAACAATGATGAGTCAACTTGAAATATAGGAATGGATTTGAGGGAATAAGGTTCTCTATTTAGTAGTAAGAACTACATATTTAAGGAAAATAAATTTGTATGATGATAATACCCTTGTAATTATATATCTAAAATTTAATATAACATATTATTAGCTCTACTAATACACTATTAATTAAACCACATTGTTGGATGGGTTAATGAGGCCCAACCCTATATTTCCTATCGACCTGTTATTGATAGACCCGATCCTGTACCCATGTACCAATGGAAATAAAGAAGTATACCTACCAGTAGGTATAAAGGTGTAAAAATAAACTATAAATATGCATATAATTGGATAGAAAAAAAAAATAACATTATGGATGAAGCCCTAATCCCATACCCATGTACCAATAGAAATAAATAAGTAGAGCTAGCTGTAGGTATAAATGTGAAAAAATAAATAATAAATATGCATCTACAGAAGAACAATACAAAAGGAATATTGTGGACTCAACACTGTTCTTCATGTCCAAAACACCACAAAAATCAATGACATATCCATCTGTTCAAAATACCTAGCAAAACGTCATGCCTTAAGTGCAACAAAGACATTAAAAAGAACCACGAAAAAATTAGATACAGAACCAAACATTTAATCAAGAGATAATGTTCTTCCTCAATAGAGAAAGACGTATTACACGGAGTCATTGAAAAAATATTATCAACTAGAAAGTTAATGATATATATATATATATATAAAATTGGACATGGATAGAGATATTTTTTGAAGAAACTTTATTTCACTCACTAATGTGGTTTCTAGGGCTACTTTTGTGCCTGAAACCTTCCCAGTGATCCAATTAGGAATTACAGGAGATAGGTTTGTCTCTTGAGATGTTCATGGACGAGCGAGTGGAGATGCCAACACTAAAGGTACATATTCAGCCCAGAGAGGCATTTGTAGGTGTATTAAGCATCATCCCGGGTGGGCAACTTCTTCTTCTAGTTGAACTATCCCTATCCAAGAGGTAGTTCTCACCACTAGCCTGACAATCAAGACTTGGGTTCTTCCTAATCTGTGATGTTGCCTCATTCATTTCCCTTTCCCTACCTCCTATTAGAATAGAGATAACATTTTTCTCTTGTTAGATGATGCATGCAAGTGGCTTCCCCTTCCGTGATAAGATAGCCAACCATGATTCGATAATATCCCTCGTGGTTCATCTATTCATATCACAATGGGTCATTCATTCAGGGCCCCTTAACTATGGTAATTACTCAACCTACTTCGTTCCGAACAAGGTAGGATCCAAGATCTTGCCAGGGATGTAAATCCAAATCCTATACACTTAATTCTTACCAAGTCAACACATGAGAAAGCATCCAATCAACCAACTTTGATATTACACATTACTGAATATATTTGCTAATTTAATTAGAGAATCAAGGGTTTGAATATCTGACAGTAAGGTTTGTATTATTTTTTGTCATAACAGTTAATGGCTACTAAGTGTTTTTTCTAACTACTAATCTAACGACCCACAAATATTAAATCATCTAACATTCAATCTAACGTTGCATAGATGTACACATTGGAAACTAGGGGAGTTGCTTTCAAAGAGAAACACCTTACAACATAATGAACAAAAACAATAAATTGGTTAAAGAACTAAAACAAGAAATTGGTTTAAAATATTGCAAAGAAAACATTGAAAAAAAATGGTAAATAAGCTTCCAAATTAATGCTACATTATATATGGATACTTTCAAAATGAATACTTCAAAGTAAATATGCCTTTCTTGTTTTTTATATAAACTTTATATATATGGATGTTTAAAATGAATAAAAATAAGAAAGGATAGGAACCTTGAAAATAATTATAACATATATATTTTTTGTTTTATGAACTTTTTTTGTATTTAAACTTTTTATATATGGATATTTCAAATGAACCAAAAGAATAAAGGCTAGGAACGTTGAAAATCATTATCACATACATTTTTCTTTTTCTAGAGAATATTAAACATATATGTACTAAATAAGAGTATCCCAATACATTCTAACAAAAAAATAATATCCTCTTTCTCTAACACATACTAACAGAAACCTAATATCATCTTTCTTTACTCTATGCACTTCTTTTGATCCACACGGGTAGTGTTATGGTTTAAGAGTGCGGAAAAAATTAAAATTAAAATGATATAAAGAAGAATATTATGTGAAACTCTCTTTGTTTCCTCATATCATATTCTTTTCTGACCAATACTTAATGATTTTTTCTACATCTCTTTTAAAATATATAATTATATATCTATAAATTAACAATTGTATTTTAATACTATAATAAAATATTTCAATAGTTAAATAAAATGGGTTATTTGAGTTGGTGGTGCGGTTTTTCTTAAATAACAATCATGAGTCAACCTGGAATATAGGAATGGATTTGAGGGAATAATGTTCTCTATTTAGTAGTCAGAAGTAAGTATTTAAGGAAATTAAAATTGTATCATGAGTTAATAATTATTTATAATACATTTGTAATTAAATGTCTAAATTTTCATATAACATATTATTAGCTCTACTAATACACTTTTAATTAAATTATGTTGTTGGATGGGTTAATGAGGCATAACCCTATATTTCCCATTGAAGTAGTATTGATAGCCCTCATCCCATACCCACCAGTACCCATGTACCAAAGAAAATAAATAAGTAAACCTACCCGTAGTTATAAATGTGTAAAAACAAATAATAAAGATGCATCTTCTTGGAGAAAAATATGAAAAGAACATTGTGGATGTAACCCCGATCCCATACCCATGTACCAATAGAAATAAATAAATAGACCTAGATATAGGTATAAAGGTGTAAAAATACATAATAAATATGGATCTATGGGATAAAATACAAAAGGAATATTGTGGACTCAACATTGTTCTTCATGTCCAAAATGCCACAAAAATCAACGATATATCTATGTGTTCAAAATACCCAGCAAAACGTCATGCCTCAAATTCAATAGAGACATTAAAAAGAAACATGAAAAAATCTAATAGAGAACAAGATATTTAATCAAGAGATAATGTTCTTCATCAAGAGAGAGATATGTATTACATGGAGTAATAAAAAACATATTGTCAACTGCAAAGTTATTGATATATATATAACATTGGACATAGATAGAGATATGTTTTGATGAAAACCATACTGCACTCAGTAATGTGGTTTCCAGGGTTAGTTTTGTGTCTCAAACTTTCCGAGTGATCAAAGCAGGAATTGCATTAGATAGGTTCATCTCTTGAGATTTTTATGGATGAGAGTTTGGATATGACAATACTAAAGGTTTATATTTGGGCCAGAGAGGCATTTGTAGGTGCATTAAGCACCATCCCGGGCGTGAAGTTTTTTTTCTAGTTGAACCCTCCCTATCTAAGTGGTACTTCTCACCACTAGCTCGAGAATCAAGACTCGAGTTCTTCCCAAATTGTGATGTTTCCTCATTCATTTCCCCTTCCCTACCTCCTAGTAGAATAGGGAATGTCTGTTTCTCTTCTTATATGATGCATTCAGGCACCTTCGCCTTCTGTGATAAGATAGCTAAACGACATTTGATAATATCTCTCATGGTTCATCCATTCATATCATAATGGCTCACTCCTTCAGGGACCCTTAGCTACGAGCATTACTTGACCTAATTCATTCTAGACTAGGCAAGATCCAAGGTTTCGAGCCAAGGATGTAGATCCAAATCCTACACACTTACGTCTTACAACGTTGACACACAATCAAACATTCGATTAACTAACTTTGATCTTTATTACACATTAATAAATATATTTGCTAATTTACTTAGAGAACAGGAAGGGTTGTATCACAATGGCAGTTGGGGGAGTTGTCTTCAAAGAGAAATTCCTTACAGCGTAATGAACAAATCAAAAAATAAAAAATGGTAAAGAAGCTTCCAAATTAATGCTAAATTATATACGGATACTTTCAAAATGAATACTTGGAAAGAAATATGATTTTCTTATTCTGTATATAAACTTATATATAAGGCTATTTAAAATGAATAAAAATAAGAAAGGATAGGAACCTTCAAAAATTATTATCACATACATATTTTTGGTTTTATGAACTTGTTTTCTATTTAAACTTTTTATAAATAGATATTTAAAATGAACCAAAAGAATAAAGACTAAGAACTTTTAAAGGAATTATCACATACATATTTCTTGTTTTAGAAAGTATTAAACATATATGCAATAAGTTTTTTCATTTCAATAGTTGGAGGAAAAAATCAATGAGAACAAAGCAATTGTGAGATATCAATTTATAAAAATGCCATGCTCAATGAAACAAAAGCAATTGTGAAATATGGATGGATGTCAATAAGAAATAAAAAGAAGAAATTGATTAAGAAGGTTGAAAATAAACACAACATGTTTGTTTTTCTTATAGAAATTGATTAAGAAGCTTGCAAAGAAATACACCATGTGTGTTTTTCTTATTATATTTTCATAAAAATCGAAAAATTGGTTAAGAACGTTGTTATAGGAAATATAAACTATGGTGGAAGATAAGTAGGCATTTTTAAGAATGTAAAGTATATGTCAAATTCCAATTAAAAAAATGTAAATATACATTCTGAATATCTCTCTCTATATATAAATATATTATCTTATAGAATCATATAGGTCATATAACTTAAATTATTGTTAAATAAATCACATTAATTACCAATATTCTACCATAATAATGATAAACTGAGAAACTATCCACCATAATAACCAATTAAAAACTGTCAAAATTTACTTTAAAAC
Organism: Pinus albicaulis; assembly: GCA_034641835.2. Classification (NCBI taxonomy): domain Eukaryota; kingdom Viridiplantae; phylum Streptophyta; class Pinopsida; order Pinales; family Pinaceae; genus Pinus; species Pinus albicaulis. The sequence goes on from CM076578.1 coordinate 670,433,067, forward strand.
AAAATAAATGAAGTATAAACTAATAAAAAAAACATTGGACCCGACACATAAACTGCATAGATATATTGATGCACTAATAATGAATATAATAAACATTCTATTCTATGCATTAACTTCATAATCATATTGATGTACTAGTGATAAACATAATATATACCCATTACAGAAACCAAATATCATCAACTTAAATAAAATAAAATAAATATCATCCATCTTTACTCTACTGTATTATATCTACAACCCTGAATAAAAAAGAATCACTAGCGATGACAATAAGAAAATCCCAATACATACTTTAAAAAAAAAAAAACCAAAAAAAACTTGTGATGAAAATAAGAGTATCCCAACACATACTAGTGATAAACATAATATAAACCCTTTGCAAAAACCAAATATCATCGGCTTATCACTACATCTTTACTCTAGTGTATTATGTCTGCAATCGTGAGTAAAAAAAATCACTAGCGATGAAAATAAGAAAATCCCAATACATACTAACAAAACCTAAAAAAAAACATGTGATGAAAATAAGAGTATCCCAATACATACTAACACATATTAATAGAAACCTAATATCATCCTTCTTTACTCTAACACATACTAACAAAAACCTAATATCATCTTTCTTTACTCTACGGGCTTTTTTTGATCCTTTATCTACTCCCCTCCCTCAAAAATATTTTGAGGCGTTTCTTTAGTTATCATCTCCGAAATAGCTCGGCAAGCCATGTCATAAAGATTTTTAATATCCAAATCTCCGAAATAGCTAGGCAAGCCATGTCAAAAAGATTTTTAATATCCAAGTTGTGAGGGTTCGCACTCGTTGCAATTTCGAGTTGGGTGTTGGGGTCTAATTCATATCCGTCTTTCAGTATTTCCACATTTACATCCAACCTTTCTGCCTCATCTCTGGTCAGCCCATCGTCTGATATAATGGGCAATGATAAGTGCAATATTCGATTACCTGATCGAAAATGATGGTGAGAGCATGCCACAGTATATTAAATTATATATATTACTTCCTTTAAATTAAAGTATATAATATTTTAAGAATAAAACACATTAATATATTTGTATTACAGATAAAATAATCTATCATAATAATAAAATTTTAAATTCTCAAAAAATAAAATCCATAAATTAAGAAAACAAATTTCATTAAAGCAACTTAGCAAAATCAAATATGATATAGTCAAAGGAAATTTAAAAAACATTTACAACCAGATAACCATGTATCACAGTGATGTCAACAAACGACTAAAATAGCAACGAATAAAAAGGAACTACACATGTACATATATAATGACAATGAAATAGCAAGAGGGTTTAAATTTTCATTAGCACAGCAACTTCAAAAATCAATTTGCAGTGGACACGTTACTAATGTTAGAAACTGGGTAGTGCCCCAGAAATTTGTTCAGAATCTAATTCTCCATATTGGCCACCGTGAAAACTGATCTACGTTCTTTCTAGCGCTACTCAAGACATAGAAAGAACATGTATATCTCACACCGGTTTTGTGCAGACTTATATTTCATGAATTTTATGTTTGATGCCACAGTAAGATCATTGGAATTGTAAATTCCAAAACTCTGGTTGTTTCTCAAATATCATGACGGCCTGTTATGATTTTGAAATTCTTGTATACCGTGTGTGTCCTCCTGTATAAAAATACATACAACACTCACAAACCAAATTGTCATCTATTTCATGTTACTAAAATTAAAGAAAGATGGTTACAAGCATGCAGAAATGACAAACCATTTTCTTAAAGTTGCTATAATGTTCGTTGTCTGGATGTTGATTCCGGAGCAGGCAGGATCCAAGATCTTGAGCTAAGGATGTAAATCGAACTCCTATACTTTTACTTTTTATCCCGTCGTGCAAGCATTTGATCAACAACTTTGATTTTATTACGCATTACGGAATATCTTTGCTAATTTATTTAGAGAAGGGAGGGTTTGTAGATATGAGTGGATAGTTGCATGCAGTTTTTGGAGTAATCGTTAAGGGTTGCTTATCATTTTTTCTAACTATTAATATGATGGTATACCAATCTTGAATTGTCTAACATTTAATTGGGCAGTTAGTGATAAAATTAGCTATTCATCAAATAGCTCTCCAGGTGAGAACCTGGAGAGTGTATGCACACATACACACACTCTATATATTCTATATCTTATGAATGAAGGAATTACACACATATTTATACAAGCAAAAGTCTCAAGATAGGAATTCTATCTTAGATGTACAGTAGTGTGGTTGAGAGATTCTCTCAACCACACACTAAACTAGGAGAAACTATATTCTAGCTAATTCCTATTATGTAGGAACAAACTCTTAAAAATGGAGAATTACAACCATAGACAAGTAGGAATTAAATATTTCCAACACCCCCCCTTAATGACTACTTGTCATGATAGTGATTCACAAAGTCTGGTTGTGGTCAAACATAACAAAGAATATGTCGACGTCCATATAAAAGAGCAACCATCTACCGGAATGCATGGGTACCAACCGCTGCAACCGCTAGTCCTGTAGGATGTCCTTCGCATACATGATTCTGTCGACCGTTTTCACTACATATATGTACCTACAAATCCACCACCATCAGGCGAATTGCATGTGCAGAACCTCCAAAAACACAATCTGCCTCTCTCGGACAGATCCGCAACTTCTCCGCTCTGCTCCTCTCGCAAACCGTCAAACGATGTTGAGGCTTCCCGCGGATCTTCCAATCTACCTCTCCCGGATAGGTCCGCAACTTCTCCGACCTGCTTCTCCGCAAATCGTCAAACGAAGTTGAGGCTTCCCGCGGACCCCCATGAAGTTGAGTTGGCGTCTTCCTGAATAAAAAATCGTGCGCTTCCGCGCCATTCCCGTGATTTGGCGCATTGGCACGAGTATGTACTGAACAGTCGCGCCAATTGTACTTCTCGGCACAACTGTCAGCTAAGAAAGCACACCAACCCCCTTCTTCTCAGAGATTTATAAATCATCTGAGGCCAGGTGTTACTGCAGTCCACCTGCTAAAATTGAGCACAAAGCTCTGTTGAGCACACAGCTCTCATGCACACGCGGCCACTCGTGTACGTACGGCCACAAAGGCACCTCAAGCCACAAAGGCAACCAGCCACAAAGGCTCTACAAATGGTTTCTGGATCACCACCAACCATCACTTTACAGTGACAAAAGCAGCCACAAAGGCTCTACAGATGGTTTCTGGATCACCACCAACCATCACTTTACAGTGACAAAAGATGGTTTCAGGCTGACCATAAACCATTACAAAGTGGTTTTAAGATCACCACGAACTTTCAAATGCCTTTACCAGGCTTACATTCCATACTTCAACATTTGGAGTTTCTGGGTACATACAATGACCATTACAACAACTGGACTTGGTTTAATCATGCTAGGGAGTCTATTCCACAAACCACACTATCTCAAACAAACATCTACTTTGTTGTCCACCATAAACGTTGTCGCTGCTCCTTTACCTCGTCTTTACATTGTTCACATCTTGGGCATCTTTGTCTGTTCAAATAACTTCTTGGAAATCCACGTTTCACCTGTCATTTGTTAGAGTAGCTAATTCTAACAAAATAACTTTACCTACATTGAGTTAGCTAGGCTCAATAAGGCTTAATAGTCTTTAAGCATGATTCCAAGAAACTAAATAAAAGCATAAACTCTTCAGATTTTAATTTCTCTATCTCTGCCCAAAGATTAACTATTTCTCATGCCATCAAATTCACCAAAAATACAAAGAATATTCCACCTTCTGCAGGCCCATCATAGGCTGGTCTTCCCCACCCGAAATCCACATCATGAAACCCAATTTTCTTGCAATCCGAAACCACATAGCAGCCGCCCACTGTGAAGATAGGGCGCCCTTTCAACTCCATCAAATCTATCACCGAGCGAATGTACTCCTTGTTCACGCCCTTTTTTTTCCTTCCTGGATCAGTTTGACAGTTGCAGACATAGGTTTGATTGCCAGCTCTCCCGCTGTCGTTTTCTCGCACACAAAGCAGATGGAATTTCCATAGAAGCCGGCGGGTATAATCTTGTTCGGAAGTCGACGGGGAATATCAGTCGAACTTCCTGCTCTGTCGGAAGTTGGAGGGCCCTCATTCTCAATCGCCACAAAAAAAGACACGACAGTTAGGAGCAGCCTTTGACATCTATTACGCAGAGGGTCTGTGGACGGCAACCTAAAGCTCAGTTAACCCGATACATATATTTCTCCATGGTAAAGAAATTCTAGTTCTTTGAACAAATAATCCAATATTATGGCGGATATCGCTTTTGCCAATATAAGTTTCTAATTGTTGGGCAGAACAATCCCATTATCTATAAAGAAAATGGCCATAGCCGTTTTTTGTCAGTGGGAAACACGGACGAAAGAAGGAAGTCCAGAGAAAAATTCCCTTACCTGTGTGATAGTTGCACCACAAACAACACTGATCTCTGGGCCTTCTCTTTTCATAATCGTGTCTTTAATTGCAAAAATTCCTTGCAAGCATTTGATAGCTTTAGGATTTAATAAATCCCTTGGTCTTCTACCTATTTTAATAGAAAGTGCCCCAGCTGCCATTTCTTGCGAGAGGGGATTTATGCCAGTAAGTCGGCATTGTAAGACCACGATCCTCTGTAACTCCGCGATCTGGTGGTGCACGAGCTCTCTCTGCGTCTCCATCAAACCCTGCAACGACTCAACCGTGTTCCCGACCTCCAGCTCCAAAAATCCGGAGCACCCGGCCGCCTTCGGCTGTGCCATCTCTGCTCCAACGAAGTTAACAAAGACCGTTGAAAACAGATTTTACTGGTATGCACTGCCACCTCGCGGTACAAATTCGGGTGCATTCACCGCTCCAGAAGGCAGATCCACGAATACCAGCTGCACCTTGAATGAGGATCGATGTCACACAATCCTCTTAAAATCCCGTCGACTCCAAACCAGCAATCAAATCAGCGCGTTCGATTCAGAGAATCGCAGCCTCTGCGGCCAATAGCGTTGGAATATTCTTTCATCCCGCCCGGGATAAAATGGTAAAAGGGCACGAAGCATTCTACATGGAACCTCTCAATCCGCAGTTCGATTGTGTAACTCCGAGTTCCGGGATCGAAAACTAGTCTGCCTGAGCCTGCAACTAATAGAACCGAAGAGCTACAGGAGGATATTTTGTATGATGAGCTAGGCGAGGGTTTTGAGCTTCGAAGAATTGGCGCCGGTCTTGCGAACCTCAGGAACACATGCTTTCTGAATTCTGTTCTCCAGTGTCTCACATATACGCAGCCTCACACAGGTCGATTCCTCATGCAAGCACAGTGCCACGACTCTCACGTTGTTCTGCATTCATAGAGGTTCTCAACCAGCTTGGCAGCATTCTCACGGCAGTGTTCCTCAGCAATTCACTGGTCCAACTTCAATGTATTTCTGGAGAAACTACAACAACTTTTTTCTTCTTCGACCTCTTCCAATGTTTCACTATAATGCACCATTCACAGGTTCACAGATCTGCTTCAATGATTCTAAACAGCTCCACGATGCTTTGTACTTTCTCACTCCTAATTAACAGGACACCGGCACAGATCGATCGAGCAGATCGCTTACCACACTCGCAACTTTTGATGGACAAACAAGCAGGTAAAAACCAAAAACTCTCTTATTTCCTATTTCCCTTAGCCCACGAGGGGCCGAGGCCCAGGCCTTTACGGTCTCTGAAGCTCTGATACCATGATAAAATTAGCTATTCATCAAATAGCTCTCTAGGTGAGAACCTGGAGAGTGTATGCACACATACACACACTCTATATATTCTATATCTTATGAATGAAGGAATTACACACATATTTATACAAGCAAAAGTCTCAAGATAGGAATTCTATCTTGAGCGTGCAATCAAAATAGAAGATGAGAAGTTCTCAACCACACACTAAACTAGGAGCTATATTCTAGCTAATTCCTATTATGTAGGAACAAACTCCTAAAAATGGAGAATTACAACCATAGACAAGTAGGAATTAAATATTTCCAACAGTTAGTACGGTGTTTTTCAAAGAGAAACACTCTTGATTAAAATAGGAATACTCTATTTAACATAACTATTACAATATTTTTATTATTATTATAATCATTTAAAAGATATTTAAATATTTTATTATATCTTACTAAAATAATAGTAGGATTTTTAACTATAATGTTTATTATATATTAAAATATTTATTTCTCTTAAAACATTATAGGATCATGATAAACATCAAAACATTTCATTTGGATTTGGTGGACTGAAGATGAACAACATTAGATGGTTCATTAAATCCAAATGATATGATTAATTCTAAAGACATTTATCTACATTATGAATCACAAAACTCTTAAATCTAACATCAAAACACTTGTTTTATGATACATCTAGCATTCCCAAAATTTAAAAAGCTAACTAATTTTTTTTTTTTAATTACAACTTGAAAATAAAAATCACTAATATGAGACAAAACAAAGACAAAAAAGAACAAAAATTAAATAACCATATAAATAAACATTTAGAAATAATTAAAACAACAATTAATTGAGTTCTTTGATATTTCACTTTCATTCTACTTGATTGATTGATATTTCAATTTTACTTTTCCAATAATAAACAAAATATTTAGATATTTATGTTAAATAATATATAATTTTATATAACTTTAAGACATAAATATTAATAAAAATAATAATAAATCATTTCTCTTACAAATGACGATATATATATATATATATATATATATATATATATGAGTTATGTGTGTATATATGTGTGCTTTAATGTTTATCTTGGTAAAATATCTCGATATTCTAAAGAGAAAAGTAATTAAAGGTAAAATAATGTAGTTATTTCTTAATAAGAGGAAAATGTTCAATTCATTCAAATTTTGACATAAAATATTAATAAAGATAAAATATTCAAAAATACAATTTAAATAATGAAAAATTACCACTATAAATTTATCTTAATCACTTATTTACCAATCATTAAATGAAATTAAATCTCTTGACATGTAAATCTTTTTACAAATTTTGTAGCCAATTTAAACAATGAAAAATTACCACTACATATCTATCTTAATCATGTATTCACCAAGTACTAAATGAGATGAAATCTCTTCATATGTAAATTATTTTTCGAAATTTTTATTTTAAAAAGAGGTTTGCATATAATGAGATTTGATCCCGCTGGACTTTTTTTCCAACAAAAAAAAAGATATTATAAGCCAATTTAGTGCCTCCCTTAACCGTGAACTTAAAATTAGATAATAATAATAAAATAAATTATAAAAAAATTAATAATAAATTAATCTTATATTCATTTACAAAAATATATTACAAAATTCATATTAATTAAGATACACGTCTTTATATATATATATATATATATATATATATATATAATTTTAAATTTAAAAATAATCTATGTCTTATGGTAAAAAATGATAAAATTTGCAATTGATCAAATAGCTCTCCAGGTGAGAACCTGGAGAGTGTATACACACATACACACACTCTATTACATAGAATGAGATGAGCCTTAATTATATATGCTCACACACTAACCGGATGGTTTCAACCACTCCCTTAATATTAGGATATGAGATCTATGATTAGAATCTCAATCCTATCTCTATGATAACAACAACCTAACTATGGATTTCTCCATTAATTCCAACACTCCCCCTTAATGGAGAAAGGGTACTGAACAATAACATATGAAAACATACGCCTGCTGGTCTAGTCTCAGCTAGGCTTACAATGGTAAAAAGACATAAAAAACTTGGTAACAGAGTTTTCATCTTGGTCTTTTATGCTTGTAAGACTATATTTGTTCATTCGTGGATGAGGCTTCATCTTCAATTTCTTTGTCATGAGATAGTGATGTATCTTCGCCTCATTTCTTCCCCAGTGATGGAAAGCTTGAATGCTTATCCTCGCCCTTTTGAAATTTATGACAGGCTTAATAGGAAATTGTTTTCTTTCACCATTTCTGGTGTCATGCATGTAAATTTCAGCAATGTTGTCATCTGCACACACATAAATATTGATGAGATTATCACATTTTAAATTATCTCCAGCACTATCTTCTTCAGCCACGTCTTCGCCATCAGTTTCATGTGGCTCATCGAATTGATCTTCAACACTTTCGTCCTCTTTACATTCTTCTTGAAGATCAACTCGTGACTCTTTAATATCAGAATCTTGCACAACAGATTGTGCCTCTTGTTTCTCGTGGTCATCAACAGAACCACATTGTTTTTCTGAAAAAATTCCAGACTTAAAAATACTACTCATGCTAAAGCCTCCAAATGCCAACATGAGAATATCATCATCATCATCATCATCATCAGAAAAAATATCTAAAAAAATAGACATGTTGTTAAAAGGTCCAGATTATTTGGTTTTGTCTTGCTTCCAGATTTCGACTCCACTCGGTCCTCTTATGAGCTCCAACAACCCCGTTTCCACACAGGCAGGAATCCTCCCGTTGGCAGCTCTTCAACAGTAGAACCTTCTAGAATGTGGCTTCTATGCCATGCAGGCTTAGTGCCTCAGCTCTTGCAACCAGCAGAAAATGACCTCTCAACAAACTGGAAATGATATTGCCATCCAATTTTGATGCATGTGATCTCTAATGATACATATTTTTGAAAAAAAGACGCAGCAAATCAATTAATATATTTTAAATGAATGTTTTCCACCCAACCAAACTGACAAATTGGGCCTCAACATATAATTTGATTTAATTGATAATATCGCAGCACTCATATTTGAACAACAATCAAACCCTTGCAAGCTACAGCAATCGCAGATATTTTCCACGGCCTCTTCAAACTGGAAACAACTTTCACGGATACACCTCACGAATACACTCTGACACCTACACACGCTTTCCCCCAAACATAAAATCAGGCTTTCAAATGTAAACTGACGTGGAGCGAGGGTTTATCTCGAGCGATCGGCCACACCTCAAATTTCGACAGCGGCCACACATTCAAAAATATTTGTCCTCGACTTTAAAATCCCTTGCCACCAATATGTCACGAGTTCGAATTAGTGGTCTACCTTTCCAACCCGCAATCGAGAAAAAAAAAAAAAAAAATTCAAGATCTCTACCTTCTCAAATTTCAATGTCTGGCAAATCGTCCTGATGGTACTCCCATGCTTCGCCTCAGCAAATCGTCCATGGTCCTCCTGGTGGTTCATGTCACCATATCCATGCAAACTATGGGATCACTGGAACAACGTAAAGGAAACGCTGATATTCACATTTCTCGGTTCGTTGTAAGTAAATCAGTTCAGCTAGTTGGTTGCAGCTTTATGGAAAAGCCGGTTTTTCGTGTTCGTTGTATAGATATTTTGAAATGGGATTTTCAAAGTAATCGCCACCACTATGATTGGCATTACGGCTGTAAGTGACTGGAATATTGTTTTAAGTCACATGATTGCAAAGCAAAATTGGTGGGTTGAAGAGAAATTTCCAGAGATATGTACTTACAATAGTTTGCCCGATGGTAACATGAACTGCAGATTACGCCAACCAACACACGTGCTAATCCACTGTGCTATGCGCTCCACTGCAGATGACCCCGAGATCTAATTATGAGATTAGATCTGATCCGCAACAGACAATTTAGATCCACGCAGATCCACCAAACATGCAACAAACCTGAGGCAACGTTCCTTGCCATATTTCACACCACCGAAACCATAACCTGTTGTGCCTTCTCATCAGGTCCGAACCACACGCTAAAGTGCTTCTCCCTCACGATCTGCGATCCAAGTTTCTGCTCCGCTGGAGAGGGAAATCATGTTTGCAGATTTTCTCACGCAATTTGAAAGTTCCACGCAACCGGAAATGACCACAGATCTCCTGTCTGATCTCAGATCCAAATCCGCATGACCTTATCAAACAGCAGATCGAACGTTTCAATTCCTTGCAGAACATGATCAATTTCGTGGTAGGCAGCGTTCCTCAGATCCAACGAATCAACACACTGAACCTGATAACACGCAAGAATTTAGTGGCAGTGCTCTTCTACGGACTGCATCCCTTCACCACTCCTCTACGGCTTTTTCAAATCGGCTTAAATCTACCACGGTTCTCATCTCAGCCCACGGCTCTCTGAGCAACCTCCGGCACTTTCACTGGTCGATTCGACCACCCACAGACACTGCTGTTGAGCACGGCCTTCATGGCCTCCACTCCATGATGCCTTATGAATCGGTAGAATAAATACCTTCCAGATGTTTCAGGAGCAGCTAAAGGCAGCGCTCCTCACACAGGCTCTTGGCCTACCAACGCACAGGTCTCTGATCTTGTGCGCTCTGATACCATCATAAAATTAGCTATTGATCAAATAGCTCTCCAGGTGAGAACCTGGAGAGTGTATACAAACATACACACACTCTATTACATTGAATGAGATGAGCCTTAATTATATAGGCTCACACACTAACGGGATGGTTTCAACCACTCCCTTAATATCAGGATATGAGATCTATGATTAGAATCTCAATCCTATCTCTATGATAACAACAACCTAACTATGGATTTCTCCATTAATTCCAACAAAAAATAAATTTTGACTCTTCACTTATTAATTGCTATAATTAAATTGAAATTCTAAAAATATAATTTCAATTTAAACAATTATGTTAAAGTAACTATTAGTAAATTAAAATGATTTTAGAAAAAATGTCTTCCCGATTATGACATGAATGAAACTAATAAGATCAACCAGGAATATAAAAAAAAGCACAAAAATAAAATAAGGTTAAAACTATTAAAATTAATCAACTAACTATTAATGAAAAACATTTATAATACTATAAATATAAATAATCACTTAAATTAAGAGATAAAATAATAATAATTTAATATTATTAAAAATGAGATAAGATAGTAATAAAGAAAATTAGGGACTAAAAGGGGAAAAAACAGATTAAAAATTACAAATAAATATTAAAGGTTTAATAAATTATAAATAAATAATAATAATATTTAAATATTAATATTCTAAGACAAATAAACATTTTAATATATATATATATATATATATATATATATATATTATTAGTATTTAAATATTATTATTATTTATTTATAACTGATTACTTAATTATAATTTATTTATTTTTTATGGTCGCATTGGTTCAAAAAGCAACTAATACAATCATGCGATGGATTCAAAAGATGCTTTTCTAGATCATTCTATTAATAGAAGTTTGCATGGAGTCAAGTTAAAAATATATTGTGACATGTATTTAAACCAGCCTAGTTCCACCTCTTGTTCTTTTCATACCTTGTTGGATCATATTGTCTTCATATTATCATATTGATGATTAGTTGGTTCGAAATCATCAACATTTAATACATTCATGTGATGGATTCAAAAGATACTTTTCTAGATTATTCTATTAATAGAAGCTTGCATGGAGTCAAGTTAAAAATATATTGTCACATGTAGTTATACCACCCTAGTTCCATCTCAGCACAAATATACATGGAAAACTCACAAATGTATATTTTCCTCAAGCACCCACACAAAAAATAGATCTGATGAACTCCATTGAATCCCTCAACCTTAAACGCACCTCATCTATGTGGGTGTTGTCAGGAGATTTCAATATGATTATAAGAATTCAAGAAAATAAATGGGAGAGGACAAATCTAGACACCGAAAACATCAGATTCGATAACTTCATTAAGGATAACCAAGTGATATACATCCATACCTCCAATGGGGTCTATACCTAGAACAACAAGCGTCGAGGCACACAGCAAATCGCTTCTTGCCTAGATATTTTTCAGATCATCGACAACTTCATAAATCTAGGAGGCAAACTGAATGCCACTATCTCCCCGATGGCTCACTCTGATCATTGGCCCATCCAACTATAGTGGGTCAAACCTGGATTAGTGATGCGCAGACCCTTCCTCTTCGAACAATTGTAGTTTAGTTATCCTGGATTCAAAGACCTCTTCACGGAATTATGGTCCTCTCTTTCGCCTCCAGAGGGCTCTAAAATGATCCAATTCCAGCAGAAGCTTAAAATGCTCAAAGGAAAATTGAAATTCTAGAACCAACATACCTTTGGCAACATCTTCAACAAACAAAAGGATATCAAGAAGAAAATGAAGAATCTTCAACAAACAATTATCCTGGAAGGGTAAACAGAGGATTCCAGTTCCATGGAAACCAAACTTACTGCCCAACTGGAGGAAAAACATATTCAAGAATAAATCTTATGGAAATAGAAATCAAGGATGAGGTGGCTAAAGGAAGGTGAAAGGAACACTAAATTTTTTCATCACTCGACCATTCATTACCAGATGCACAAAAAAAATTTGGTCTTCAAAGGTTAGAATGGCGAGCGTTTGGAGCGTCATGAAGATATTGAAGAAGAGATTATGGATTACTTAAAATATATCCTAAAGAATCCCAATAATCACCGAAGGGAGGCCATAGAGAATATAACACAACATAGAGCAAGGATAATCCCCAAAGAGTACAACCAGCTGCTTCTCAAACCATCTAATATGCAAGAAATGGAACTGACAGTCTTCCAGCTAAAGGAGGGTAAAGCCCCTGGGCCGGATGATCTCACTACCACTTTCTTCATTATATCTGGGATGTCATCAAGCAGGAACTCTGGGAGATAGTCGAAGAATCATGTAACTAACTCTAGGTCCTTCCAGCTCTAATTGAAAACTTTCTAACCCTTATTCCAAAGGAGGATTGTCGTGAATCTAGGTAAATATAGACAAATCGCCCTCTGCAATGTCATATATAAGATCAGTTCCAAGCTTATTTCTAACCGTCTGAAGACATTCCTTCCCTTGCTTATTTCTTCAGAGAAAACTAGCTACGTTGAAGGTAGGCAGATCTTGGACAGAATTATCCTCACCCATGAAGTCATCCATTCCCTCAAAGCTCTGAAAAAACCCAGAATGTTGCACAAGATTGACTTATCCATAGCCTTTGAAAAGCTTAGCTAGGCCTACGTAAAATAGATTCACCTCGCCTTTGTGTTCCTCCATACCTAGGTTGGTCGGATCACGAGTTTTCTTACCTCCCCCTTCTTCTCTATCCTAGTCAATGGGATCCCTTCCTCTACCTTCTCCCCATTTAGAGGCATCATACAGGGAGATCCAGTCTCACGTTTCCTCTTTGTTCTCATGGCTAAAGGCCTCGAGCGACTCATCAAAAATTCTATCCAAAATCAAGCTCTAAAGGGGATTCGGATCCATAACCAACCTCCCATCTCCCATCAAAAATTTGTGGATGATAACATGATGATGGGCCATCCATCTGTGCAGGAAGCCAGAACGTTCAAATATCTTCTGGATTGTTTCTTCTAAGCCTTTGTAACTACTGTCAATTATGAGAAATCCCAATTTTTTTTTTAATACATCCATTCTCACTCAATGGAATATTGTTGGGATCCTGACATTCACGGATGCCTCTCTCCCCTAAAAATACCTTGGAGTCCCTCTCACTACCTCTACCATCAAGCACTCCTCCTGGAAAGAATTTCTAGACAAATTGGAAGGAAAACTCTCTTCTTGGACTTATAGATCCCTAAACATTTATGGTCACCTTGTCCTGATAAAGTTTGTCTTATAGTTCTTGCCCCTTTATCTTTTATTTTTCCTTGAAACTCTAAAATGGGTCCTCAAAAATATTCGCAACCTTTAGAAAACCTTCTTATGGGGAGACAACAAGGATAATAAAAAATGGGGCTTGGTAAAGTGGAAGGAAGTCTAGTCTCCAAAGGCTCAAGGATGCCTCGAGCTGAGAGATCCATAGAAAAAAAACACAATCATGGGCACACGAATCTGGTGGAAATGGGTTTCCAACACTCATGAGCCATGTGCTGACTTATGGTCTGCTAAATATGTTGCTACTTGGTCTAGAGAAAAATTAATCAGATTCAATCAAGAGCCTAAGGGATCCGTGATTTGGAATTTAGCCAGTCAACAAAAATACATCATTCAAACTCACAAAATCTAGGAAATAAGGTCAGGAATACAATCCCACTTCGAGGAAGATTCTTGGAAACAGATGCCATGTCTTTCATCCATTTTCTGACATCCTCTTTGGAGATCGATTCTGCAAGAGAGAGATAAGGACAAGGTTCAAAAATTCTCGACTCAAGAGGTCACCAACAGATTTCGAAACTAGCTACCAGTGAATAATTTTTAGGAAGATTGGCATGAGGAACAACACCTCGATATATGAGTGGAACTAGAGAAACAAAAAATTGGAGTGTAGGAAGGACTAAATATTCTACTTTGGGGATACACAATAGGTGACATATTTTCAACCAAGGAGGCCTATCAGATACTCCATCATCTCAATCCTGGTCAAACGAATAATTTATGGATGAAGATCTGGAATGAAAAACTCTGGCCCAAAGTTTCCACCTTCTTATGGTTACTTAGCAAAAAAAGAATTGTCACCTAGAACAATATTATGAAACAAGGCTTTGTTGGGCCATCACGATGCCTTGTTTCTCAAAATAACAGTGAGACAATTGATCACCTCTTGGACCTCTTCCAAATCTCTAGCATATTATGGAGTGATATAGAGACTCTATGCAGAAGGACCGATAGAGCTCATGGAGATATAATCCAAGCACTCAGCTATTGGCATGAGCTTCCATTTTCTAGTAATATCCTCAATCGACTCTGGCAACTCATCCCAGGGCTCCTAACTTGGACTCTATTGTTACACTAAAAACTGTCACCTTGACATTCTGCTAACTGTATGAGCTCATTAACACTCATACATACCTCCTCTGCAAATCTTACAACCTTTACTCCTCATGTCAAGCCCTGAAACAAGAAGAAAAACCCTAAAAACCTCTGAAAGAATGGGTACGCAGGTAACATGAAGCCTGCTTGCGTTCCTGGCTTGGGTACGCAAGTAATGCATGGCTTACCTGCGTTCTGGAATGTAGTTTTCTTTAAGAATGCCTGCGTACCCCTCCAAACTCAAAAAGGCGAGAAATTAAAGTTAAAAAGTTGGTTCAAGGTCAATTCTAGAAGGTTCTAGATGAGATTTTTTGGGGATGAGTACGCTTTGATAAGGTGCATGTATCCCTCACCTTAAGGAACTAATCCCTTGATGTGAGGAGCCTATCCCTTTGAAGGAGGATTCTATCCCTAGAAAGGTGGAATCTTAACCTCCTCATCTGCTCTATAAAAGGAGGCATTGGGTAGCCTCAGATGGTTAAGATTTTGGAGATTGAGAATTGGAGTTCAGCTTTATGGGTGATTGAGTTGAAGTGCTGTTGAGATTTAGACTTCTTTCTGTTGAGCTTTTGAGAGGAAAGATAACATACATCTTTGTGCTCCTGGAGGAAGAGTGCAAGACTTATCAAAGTAGAGGAGACTCCTGCTTCGAACCCCGAGAAGGCCTTTCAAACATCAAGGCTAAGGTTGTAAGGTTCTTCTGTATATTTTAAGATTAATACAATGAAGTTTTGTTTTTCTCAATAAATTGTCGTTCGATTGTTTATTTCAATAAGCTGTCGTTTGATAATTTATTTCATAGATTCCTTGATCACTATGATAGGTATGTTTTATGATTATTTGTTATACAGGTGCTATTTAATATTTGCTTGTTTGTGATTGCAGGTCTTTTAAGACAACACTTTGTTGTGAAGAAAGACAGCACTTTGTTGCGACAGAAGAACTATTGTTGCGACAAAAGAACTCTTGTTGTGACGGAAGGATTATTGATGCGACAGAAGCTTTACGACCACAAATAAGCATTTGGATCTAAGGTAGGATCGACACCTTCATAGCATTTATTTTTAAAACAAATATATCTAGAGAAAGACAAGCTTAGTTGTTCTTTTGTTGCTAGATTGTCTTTTGACACTAGGGAGATTGATCTTGTCTAGAAGAACGATTTATCCGGCCAACAAATTGGCGACTCCACTGGGGAAAGAACTTGTTGTTTTTGGTTCTCTTTTATTTTGATTTGAGGAAAAGTTTTTCCTGGTTTCTGATTGATGGATATATGCCTGGGTAGCTTAGGTTTTTTCTATTTTTTTTAATTTTGAAATCTTTTACGTTTTTCTTGAACTTTTCTGGGGACCACACTCTATTAGTCGAGAGCATAGTTTCTTTTCTTGTGTCAAGCTCATTTAAAAAATGAAACAAGCTTCCATGAGGACAGTTCTTTTCCCGTGTCAACCTCATTAAAAAATGAATCGTTAGGTATATGGTAGAGAGTAGATATGAGGATAGTTCCTTTTACTGTGTCAACCTCGTTAAAAAATGAATCAGTTGGTCAGAGGATAGTTCCTGTTACTGAGTCAAACTCCTTAAAAAATGAATCAGGTATGAGGACAGTTCTTTTCCTGTGTCAACCTCGTTAAAAATGAATCAGTTGGTCAGAGGATAGTTCCTGTTACTGAGTCAACCTCGTTAAAAAATGAATCAGGTATGAGGACAGTTCTTTTCCTATGTCAACCTCATTAAAAAATGAATCAGTAGGTAGATTGTAGAGAGTAGATTAATAGATTAGAAATAAGTAGTTTCTGAGGAAAGTTCCTATTACTGAGTCAACCTCGTAAAAAAATGAATAAGGTAAGAGGAAAGTTTCTTTTATTGTGTCAACCTCGTTAAAAAATGAATCAGAGAGTGAGGATAGTTCCTTTTACTGTGTCAACCTCATTAAAATATGAAACAAGTCTGATGAGCATAGTTCTTTTCCTATGTCAAGCTCATTAAAAAATGAAACAAATCCTCCCCTAATTGAGTCGAGTCTTTGACTAGATCTCGTAAATGTTAAGTCATATATTTAGGTTAGTTATTTTAGTTTTTCCATCATTTTCTTACAGTTTTAGGTCAGGTCTTTCATATGATCTCATAAATGAGCCTTCATTCCATCCAGCTATTAATTACCAGCAGTGTACTTAGTTGAATGAAATGAAGCTGAGGGGGCATGCGCTCTACCAGTTATGATTAGGGGGCATCAAGCACAGTTTTCTCTTTGTTTCAAGCTTGTGTAAAAATGAAACCACTTTGAAGCATAGTTTTTCTCTGTTTCAAGATTTTGTAAAAATGAAACCTATCTTGAGTCAATTTTAATTATTTTCAAGACTCGTTAAACTCAAGAAAATACCAAGGTTATTTTAATATCTTTCATTCTCGTAAAACACATGAAAATACTGAGTTCTTTCCGTCTTTTCCTGCTCGTAAATTAAATTGAAAGTCAGCCATATGAGTACATTTTTATCTCTTTTTTGAACTCGTTAAAACTTACGAAAAAGTGAAAACCATGAGTACATTTTTATCCCTTTTTCGAACTCGTTAAAATTTACCAAAAAAGTGAAACTACTGAGTATACTTTTATCACTTTTTTGGACTCTTGAAAATTACGAAAAAGCGAAACCTTGGAGTTCTCTTTTAAGCCCTTTTCAGACTCTCTAAAAATGAAAAGATTGTCGAGCACTTGATTATTCGAACTCCTTAAAATAAATGAATGATCGTCCCTTCAGTATAAGTTTACCCCTTTTACGGACTGAAATGGACTATTTACAAAAAAGGTATATGTTGACTAATCATGGTCATAGAAGTTCTCTCCTGCATTATTTTATCCTTTTTCGGGCTCGAGAGACTAAATTTACGAAAAAGTACACCCATGGAGTTTTCTTAAGTTTTTTCTTCTGACTCCCTAAAATTGAAAAACACTGAGTTTCTCCTATACTAGACTCGTTAAAATTTAACAGCAAAGGACCTGTTCAATTCTAAAATAGGAACGAACCACTCCTTCTTAGGGTTTGAATCTTAAACTAAGTTGGACTCATATGAAGGATGAGCTTATAAACAAGCAAATGTTATCCTCCTCAAGATTGTCAAAAATAAAGAGGTACTTGCCAGAAATGGTGGGGGGAAAGAGAGAAAAACGAACCTGTTTGTTACATTTTGATTATTCAGAAAACTGTTAACCACTCTTGAACATGACACTTTTTGTTCATCTAGGTTGGGAAGTCCTTTTCCTAACAGTTAATCAAACCATTTTGAAAGTCTTCAGCCGGTTTCTGGGTATTAGCTTTGGGTCAATTGTCACCAAGCCATCTGTAGTGTCGTTATGTGTTCAATAGGATAGTTCAAACAAACCATTCATCTGCAAAATATCTGCCATCCATTTTGACCATCCCTGAGTCAGTCCTTGCCAATATATTTCTTCAAAACTTGATCTATGATTTCGTGTTGTGGACTTGCCTACGATGGATCACTTTCTATCGACGACAACTCATTATCTAGGAAGTTAATCTAGAAATCATCAGTACCTTGAAATCTGCATGCCTCAATGGCAGGCTTCTCGCCTTTGATGACAGGTTGCATCATTGACCTTCGATTGAATGATTCTGTGACATGTTCGACTTCAGCTCATTCATTCACATTTCATGGATTGTACTAATTACTTTGAGAGCCATTGACATTACTGGTGGTTACTCTCACACTTGTTAACAGTTTACATCATTGACTGGTAATCAAGTGGTTTCTACCATGTTCGACTTCAACACATTTAATTGCATGGATATAATCATACTAGTTCGGGAAGCAAAAATCAAGACCCTGGATCTAGTTTCCACCATCCATGCTGCGAGGAGTTTTATTATTATACAGTAGACTATTCATTACAGATGGTTGTGCCCATGCTGTGTCTACACTATTCATGTAATATTAAAATCATTTCTATATCAAAACAAGTTTAGTTAGTTTTTGATCTGAGTATGGGAATGCCTACCTCAGTGATGATATGATTACATATATATATTTTGCATTGAATGTTTTTACAGGTTCCGACTGGGGTGTCCACAGGATGATCCTTGAAATGATAAAGTACTTCACTCTTCAAATATGACAGACTTCATCTTCATCTATTTCAGACTTTGCACTTTAGGGGGCAATCTGTTACACTAAAAACTATCACCTTGACATTATGCTAACTATATGAGCTCATTAACACTCATACATACCTCCTCTGCAAGTATTACAACCTTTACTCCTCATTTCAAAAACAAGAATAAAAACCCTAAAAACCTCTGAAAGAATGGGTACGCAGGTAACATGAAGCCTGCCTGCGTTCCTGGCTTGGGTACGCAGGTAATGCATGGCTTACCTGCGTTCTAGAACACATTTTTATTTAAGAATTCCTGCATACCCCCTCCAAACTCAAAAAGGCGAGAAAGTAAAGTTAAAAAGTTGGTTTGAGGTCAATTCTAGAAGGTTCTAGATGAGATTTTTTGGGGATGAGTACACTTTGATAAGGTGCATGTATCCCTCACCTTAAGGAACTAATCCCTTGATGTGAGGAGCCTATCCCTTTGAAGGAGGATTATATCCCTATAAAGGTGGAATCCTAACCACCTCATCTGCTCTATAAAAGGAGTTATTGGGTAGCCTCAAAATGTTAAGATTTTGGAGATTGAGAATTGGAGTTCAGCTTTATGGGTGATTGAGTTGAAGTGCTGTTGAGATTTAGACTTCTTTCTGCTGAGCTTTTGAGAGGAAAGATAACATACCTCTTTGTGCTCCTAGAGGAAGAGTGCTAGACTTATCAAAGTAGAGGAGACTCCTGCTTCGAACCCAGGGAAGGCCTTTCAAACATCAAGGCTAAGGTTGTAAGGTTCTTCTGTATATTTTAAGATTAATACAATCAAGTTTTGTTTTTCTCAATAAATTGTCGTTCGATTGTTTATTTCAATAAGCTTTCGTTCGATAATTTATTTCATAGATTCCTTGATCACTATGATAGGTATGTTTTATGATTATTTTTTATGCAAGTGCTATTTAATATTTTCTTGTTTGTGATTGCAGGTCTTTTAAGACGACACTTTGTTGCGACAGAAGAACTATTGTTGCGACAAAAGAACTCTTGTTGCGATGGAAGGATTATTGATGCGACAGAAGCTTTACCACCACAAATAAGCATTTGGATCTAAGGTAGGATCGACACCTTCATAGAATTTATTTGTAAAACAAATATATCTAGAGAAAGACAAGCTTAGTTGTTCATTTGTTGCTAGATTTTCTTCTAACACTAGGGAGATCGATCTTGTTCGCAAGAACGATTTATCTGGCCAACATCTATGAAAGGAACGGAACAATAAAATCTTCAAGGACATAAAATCCACTCAAGAAATGATTTTGGGAAAAAATATGTGGTTTTTTTAAGGAGACTCTGGCCCTCTCTCCGTGAGAAAAATCAAACCTTTCATCATCTGATGCTGAATGCACAATCTGGAACAATTAAGGCCTGAATCTCACCCAATTTTCCATTTCTCCCATGCAGCTAAAGGCTCCATCTATAGCTCAGCACAGATGGTGACCTCCCCCAACCGGCTTTGTCAAACTCAACTTTGACGATGCCTCTAAAGGAAATCCTGGGGAAGCCGGATTCGAAGGCATCTTCAGATGACAGAGATTGTAATGGTATCCCACTACACATTTTCTTAGGGGTTATCGGTTGGGACATCAACAACTCAGCAAAGCTAGAGTGTCTTATCTAAGGTATAATCATTGTCATTGAGCTCAATATATTCCCTTTGGAAGTGGAAGGGGACTCCCAGGTCATCATTCAAGCTGCCACTTATCTCTTATTTGGGTCATCATCCACAAAAATTACCAAGAGTTGTAGATTGGATTTCCGCCTTAAGTAACTGGAACGGTGGCTTCAAAAACACAAAGCCGTAACATTTCTCCATGTGAGAAGAAAAAGCAATGCAGACAAAAATTTCTTAGCTAACAAAGGATTTGATTACAACATCTCACTCTTCTCCTCCAGATTCTAGACCATAATGGAGGAGACTCTGCGAATGAACTACATTACACTCTTGCACAAGGATATTGAACTCCCAGATCCGGGTGAAACATCGTGTGAGCCCTCCAGCACTCATGCCACGTGTGTGGCTAAACCTCCCATGGATCACATGACACTTCATATTCTGAACTGATGATGCCATGACCAGCTGCCAGCTCCTCACCACACGAAGTGGAAGTTTAATGCCACCTCAAATAATATCTTTGTTTTTCTTACAGCTGGATTGAGATCTCCACGCTGTTACTTGAGGTAGTTACTGCTATTAGTTTCCTTAACTCAAGCTCTTTGCTCGACGCTCAGGCTTTTAAGCTTTCCCCTAACTCTCTGTCAAGCCTAATTCTCCTGCGCTGTGCCTACACTCTGTATTTCATCCTCACTGCCTCGAGTCTCCCTCTAAGCATTTCCCACCCTCTGCATCTTCGCCCTATCCTCGCTTCGAGGCTCAATTGCAGCTCCATGACCCCTCGCTAGCACCAAAAGCCATGTCGTGGCAATGTTATAGGAGAACTTCATGCATGCCTGCATCGCGACAATGTGCACAAGAATTTCGACTCTGATCTTGATCCCTCTTCCACCTCCATTGCCCAACCAATATCCTCTCCTTCTCGTTCCCTAGGCACGGAAGCCTTCCTCATCTCCGGCTCTGACAACTCCTTTCCTAGTCCGCCCAAAGCCAATCGCAGATACCAAAAATTGACCATCCCTCGCTCTATGTCACCTTCACCATGGAAGCTCGAGTGCTTACCTATAAAATCCTCCTCAATGCACATGGAAAACCTCTGGAACCTGTTAGCTAATGGAATATGGAGCAGGGAAAATAATGACGAGGTTCTGCACATCTTCACAGCGGAAGAGGAAGAAATAGTGTGCATCTATGGACTCCCAGTGATAGAAGAAGACCCTCCAGAACTTGAAGCAGACTAGAATGAAGATGCCAACAAGACTTGATGGCTATACCTCATGCTCTACAGTTCTCTTTTTGACACATATGATAAATTTCGTTTTTCTAGTTTTAAATAACACTCTAGAAATGATAGTTATCTTGGAACTCTCTAGACTATTAATGGGCTCATTTCCCTGTCAAGGGAAACCCCTTTTTTTCGCTATTTTGGAGACAAATACAAGCATGAATAGGCAAAATTCCTAAGATTTGACAATTATTTATACTATATTTTTCTTAATTAATAGATCCTAGACCAGCTTACAAGAAAACAAAAATTGGCATATCGAGAAGAGTACATAATTTAAAGTTAAGTGAAAGTTTTACAAGTAAAGGAAATTGATGTATAGGGAGTACATTATTGATTTGGTTTACTTTCAGTTTCTATGATATTAATATATTATTAAATAAAGTTTGGATTTAAACATAATTGTATCATTATACATTTAAATAAATTGAAACTTTATTATGTATGTGAATCATATTTATTAATACCAGTATAGATCTAGATCTATCTTAATTACAGATTTAATATGAGGAGTGAGGAATCAAATTTCTTCACGTGCAAACTTCTTTAGAGTGTAAAATACAATATGTTATTTTTCGTTGTTTAAACTTTAAATTGTATTTTTGAATGCTAACTAAAGTATATATAGGAGTTTTAACCATAAAAACTTAATTTTTTTTAGCATATATACATAATGTTTTTTAAATGATATAGAATATATATGCAATTGACATTAAAATTAAAATGGTTTTTCACTGTTAATCTATTTTTAAGTGTATGCCAATATTAATTAGTATTAAAATATTTTATCAATAATCAAATTATAAGATTTAAACAATTTATTCATTTTTTTTTACTTCTAATTACTTTACAACATATTATTTTTTATTTGTTAAAGCTGATATTATTTTTCTATTTATTATAACTCATATTATTTTTTTATTTAGAAAAAAAAATTAACTTTTATTTTTATTTAAAAAAAAACAAACATATAGACAAACTTACACATCTTTCATATTAAACTTTAAAATAAACCTATAGACTCAATAATTATGCTAACTTTTATTCACGACATAAAATATTACCATAAATTTGATCTTTTGGTTATGGGTAACCTTATTATGATAATATAATATTGATAATGTCAAACTGAATGCATTAGCTGGTAAGGAGAGAGGTTGAGCATAACCGTACCTCGTGTGAACATGTCACTCAGTCCTTAAAATAAAGGCGAAGAAGTGTAATCTAACTCAAACGTGTAGCCCTAGCTGCCTCTACTCTTGAATGGGATCCACGCACCGTAGTGAGAGAATCTAGCAAATCTTGAGACTAACGATATTTGGTTTGTGAAATTGTGGTTGCACCTGATATCAAGGCGTATGTTTCTATTATGGGGAGCATGTGAGCTTTGGAGTCGCCAAATAATAAGTGGCATAGAGGAGCTCACATGGGGAAATAATAAAAAGGCAAACGCCATAGCTTCATGACACCAGAAATTATTTTTATCCAAAACATTCGGAAGAAAGTCGTCGTGTTGTGGTTGCCACATAATTGGAAAGGCAACACAATAGATATATATGTGGAACACAAACATCTCTAATCATGTCAAGTATGCTTTCTTAGTGCCCCACATGTTTGTTAGGGTTCCTTATCTCGTGGCGATTCTGGAATATTATTATAGCATTGACAGATGAGAGTTCACACATATATGACGATGCATTATAAACCCTTAAAAGGAAGAACAGCTTTTGGCTGATATTGTTTAGAGAGGCAGTGTAGAAACCATGGTTGTGCCGATGAATAATGCCATTATAAACACTTAAAGCAGAATTACTTTTGGCTGGGGCAGTGTGGAAACCATAGTTGGGTTGAGGAATAATGTCACGGACATGGTATGTTGTCCTGCGGGAATGGCGGATCCTTTGATGGCTAAAAAGGTGCAATCACATGGGAGTCTTGCAGTTATTTTCGAGATAAAAACACCACTAAATCCATGAGGGGAGAGTATGAAGCCAAGAAATCAAAGAACAAACTATAGAGGTGGAATTAGATAATTATCTTTTTAATCTCTATATACTAGTGTATTTATATAAATTTAGGGATTAATACAAATAGATCAATTCCCATTATATAAATTAAGAGTTTAATACAAATAGATCAATTCACATTATAAATGTCTTATAAAAGAAAATAATAATTTTATTATATTTTTTATAATTATTTCTTTTGAGTTATGAGTTGGAATATACACAAAAATAACTTACATTATGTAAAATTTACACATTATATAACTTTTCTAACATAGATTTTATCTCAATCTTCAAAGACCCCCTCTCAAGTTTCAATAGTTTTAATACTAAATATTTAATAAAAAAGGTGTTTTTTATATTCAAAGTTTTCTTTTTGGAAAACAACAAATTCAAAACTTAACATTGGATGAACTATTTTTGGGAATGTGATAGAGGAGGTTTATATTGAAAGATTTTTTTTTTTTTTTTAAATGTCAAATTCAAAATTTACTATTGGATGAACTAGTTTAAAGATCTACCAATAGATATATATCAATAAAGCTAGTCAATGACATACCAACTTTACGTTGTTTGATAGGAAAGAAATAGATATTTTGTGAAGCATTGATTATATAATTATTTTAGCTAACCTAAAAAATTTCATTCACTATTGAGAGATGGTGAACTCTTATGGTATCATCCACACGCTTTCCTTTATTCATCATGATATTTTGCAAGACTTGGCTATGTATCTGACCAAGAAGAGCCCTATAAATAAATGCAAAAGGATTTTTACGCATTAGACAACAAAATATATTCCGAAAAAATGGAAAACAACTTTGAAGTGTACATTTAATGTTGAAATTGATTCCTCCTACACATGTTTGGTGCATATTTATTTCTCCTCTCATAGTTATTTATGACCAATTTTCAATATTGAACTATCTCACTTGATCAAAAGCTTCTAGTCTTTTACATTATACCTGCATATAATTTGATCATGTACCCGAACATAAATTCAACATGTACACATTTCATATTTCAAGTCATTTATGATATCTATTTCCCCTAACTGTGCAAAATAAATTCCAACAATTTACAACGAAAGCTTTCATACCCATTAAAAAAAAATATGTTAATTTCGATACAACCATTGCATATGCAATTTTACTAAGGAAATAATTTAAAACTCAGGTGGAAAATTTCGAGTCTTCCTCTAATATCTATTTGCCTTAACAATGCCAAATTTCTATCATATAAAGCTCAAGCTCATTTTCCCTCCCTAATTATTCTTGACCCATGAAATGACTCTAAGGTAATTTGGTCACAACCATATTATATGCAATCTTTTTAAGAGAATAATTTCTAACTTAGTTGGTAGGGACTAAGCTAATATGTATCACTTATTTATAATTGTTGTCATGATCAAAGAATATTCCATCATTTATTAATCATTTCTCAGTGCTAGAGCTGCAATGAACCTTATGATGAAGGAAACTCTAAGATATTTGTATGAATTAAGTTTCCCTACATTGATAATCTCATACATAAAGATACTGTAAATGATCTTTTAAAATATAATTATAATGAACTGTATCTCATCAATATTTATTGGTAGACATGTATAATAAGAAAAATATTGGAAAATTGTTAGTTACTTCATGAGATACGAGAGACACGACATCAACCCTTCAGGTTATGATATCAACTTTAATATTAATTGTATTTGTATACAAAACCCCTCCCTCCATCTCTAATCAACTAGGAATTCTAAAAAAAAAAACATTTGTAGCTTAAAAAATCATTTGTAGCTTGTGCATGCAAAAAAAAATCTAACAAAATGAATGCTATATAATCAGATAAAAATGATGAGTTACAGTAATTTTGTTTATGACAACAACTTAGACAAAGTTAATTCGTATAAATATCTAGAAAAACTCTAAGCTTAAATGAAATCTTAAGTGTAAATATAAGAATGAGAAAATGAATAAAGAATGATGGAAGGTCTATTTTAATTTTTAGAAAACTATAAATGATCAAATCTTTTCTTTGAGGAGAAAGTGAAGCTCCTCTTTCACATTTAGAATTATCCAGTTATCTTATATGGATGTGAAGTGTAGGGTTGTAGCATCTCTAGAGAATTATAGAGGAATTGAAAAAATAAGAAGTGTTTTATAACTTATAATCTTGATATTAAAATCAATATGTCACATCTCATCCCCTTCAAAAAAATGTCTATTTTCTCCATTAAGAGTATGGTTGTGACTAGGAACATTATGTACAATCAAAATACAATTAACATGAGAAATGCGAGGCTTATTAAGATTGCTTCAAAATTTAGTCCATACCAGGGTTACCACAAAGTTACTAGGTGTTTTCTAAACCATTTCAAATAAATGATGTAGCTATTTCATAGAATAATGATTCCATTAAGAATAATCATCAAAAGTACAAAGATTGAGGAAAACATCCCTCCAATATTTATGAGCATAGAAACAAATTTATAAGACAAAATAATTAATTTGTTATCATTTTCCATAAGGTTAGATAAACGAAAGTTAGTATTTATAGATGATAGAAATAATTATCATCATCAACAAGAACCTTGTTTATTCCTAATAGTAGTAGTTACCTTCACCACTTGTTCACTGTCAACTAGCCCAATCACATAATATATACAATTAAGGTGGGTTTATGGGTCCATAAGTGAGTAAGGTCTGGAGCGGATAATAGTTGGAGGTGATCACGTACTAGGACGGTACAGAAGCTACAACTTTAGCATTTTACAATTGCTCACTGATGGGAGCTGAAATATTAGACTTGTGGTGTAGCAAAGGAAATCCGAGGTTGGGTTTGATGGTCTCAGGGGAGACAAAAACGTATCATCAAAGAGGTCGAGTGAGAAGAGGGATTAGTCCATGAAGGAAGGGACTGAGTGGGAAGGGGAGCAACAAAAGTAGAGGGAGAATGGACCAAAGAAATAGTGTTGGATGAAGAGGTGGCCAATAACCCTGACCAATCTAATAGAAAAACTTGACCTATGATATATATAGATTGGGTTGGAATCTAATTTAAGATGAATATTAAAGGCAACACGTCATATTTGATTGATTATGTTTTTCTTTACCTCCTTTAATATAACAATTTCTTCTTCCCTTATTCTAATATAAATGGTAATTATGTTAATTGTGTACATACTTTACGAAGATATATGAAAAACATTACTTTAAAGGTGTCACATAAGATGAGACATAGTTACAACATACTTCCATACCAAAACATCAAACAAATAAAACATAAAAGGGGAATAAGTCAAATCCATAGAAAATAAAAGAGGAAATTTTTTTGAAGGGTTAGAAATGGTTTTGTTATAGCTTTATAGTCATATCTTACACCTCTGTGATATTGCATTGCAACAGTATATGGATATAGTCTATCCTTAATGAGTTGCGAGATCATGGATACCTTTTATTCTCGACAGGTTACCAACACATTCATTTTCTTTTCTTCACATGACGTTATTTTGGGTTTAAAGGTTTCACGCTTGTAATTTAATGTTATTTCAATTTATTCAACCAACTCTTGTACAACAAACAAAGTATGTAATTATTTTTGGGACCTCTCGAACTGTCCTCTCACCTTACCAACTGCCTAAATGTGAATTTTTACTAGGATTCGAGCTTTGGTGGGGATAAAAATTCTTAGAGAATGTAATATGTTTGTTGGGATAATTTTTGATATAAATATGGGTCATTCTTAGAGAGTGTAAGATGTTTGATGGGATAGTTTTTTCTATAAATATGGGTCATTCGAATGGTATCTCCATGCACTGGTTAAAATTAATGTGTGAGAAGGCCATTATAATATATTAGCATTTTTTGAAGCATGGAGAAGGAAGGGTTATCACAGAACCTTGCCTTTAAGGAGCCTTCCCCTTGCAAAAATTTAGACTCAAGCGTATTCAAGGACTGGTCATTCTATAGGGCCATCATTGTCGAATTAATACCGACAGTTTTGTTTCTCTATGTGATCGTTTCCACTGTCATCGGGAACACACACAGCAACGAGAGGAATCTTGGTGGTGGGGTGGGTATCTTCGGAATTGCTTGGTATTTCGGAGGAACGATATTTGTTATCATATTGACCATCAGGAATCTTAGGTTTCCATTTCTTCTTGATTAATATACACTCCCATGTTATGTTCATATAATCTCGTCACTGATTATTCAATTTGATAATGCAAGCGAACAAATAAACCGTGCAATAAATTTTGGGTTGTTTTTTGCATAGAAAATGACTCTCAACCAAGTGTTATTGTATATGGTGGCACAATGTGTGGGTGTAGTATACAGGGAAGGGATTTTGAAATGATTGCAGAAGAGTTATTACTACATCGAGGGAGGAGGAGCTAATTCAGTGTCCTCGGGCTACACCAAAGGATCTGTCCTCGCTGCAGAAATTATCGGCACATACATACCGGTTTATTTCATGTTCTCCACAATAGACCCCAAGGCCATTTCCCCAAGGCCATTTCCCACGACCATCACGTCTCTATACATCCTAAATTCATCCACGAAGAAAAAGTATAAATATCATATGATATTTTATTTTAATATCGAGGAGCTAGTTGTAGTTGTTATAATGATTTTATTTTTTTACGTCCAATAGCTAGCTTAATGTTTTGTTTTTGTTATGTGTTATTTTATTTAATTAATAGAAAAGTTAGAGATTAACTAGAATCGTATTAGATATTATACTTCATCTCATTTTTTTTATTAGTGATTTTATATATGTTTTTGTGTTTTTCTATTATTATTTTAAAAACCATAATCTTATTGGATATTATACTTTTCCTCAATTTTTTTAATTAATTCTTTAATATATGTTTTTTTTTGGAAAAACTATAATTTCACTTTCATTTTTCTTAAAAGATTTTTTTTTCTTTGGGAAAAACTATAATTTCACTTTATTTTTTTTTAATAAATTAAATTTCATTTTGAGATGCTTAAAGCATTTAGCATGTGTAGTGTTAAACACATTTAGCATGTTTAGTGTTATGGTTTATAAGAGTGGAAAAAATAAAAAATAAAAATATAAAGAAGAAGATTAAGTGATATAAAAATCACTTTTTCTTCTCTTTCTTTCCCTTTTCTATCCATTCTTAGTCACCTCTAAGGGATAAGAAGATTAAGTGATATAGAAATCACTTTTTTCTTCTCTTTCTTTCCTTCTTCTATCCATTCTTGGTCACCTCTAAGGGATATTATTTATCGGAATATGAATTTTCTTAAACATAAAATCTCTCTATGCCCCCATCTCATCTTCTTTTGTGACCACTGCTTAATGATGTTCTATACATGTCTTTTAAAATAGATAATTATATATTTATAAATCAAAAATTGTATTTTAATAATAAAATATTTCAAGAGTTAAATAAAATGGGTTATTTGAGGTGGTGGTGTGGTTTTCTTTAAACAACAATGATGATCCAACTTGAAATATAGGAATGGATTTGAGGCAATAAGGTTCTCTATTTAGTAGTAAGAAGTAGATATTTAAGGAAAATAAATTTGTATCACGATAGTACCCTTGTAATTATATGTCTAAAATTTAATATAACATATTATTAGCTCTGCTAATACACTTGTAATTAAAACACATTGTTGGATGGGTTAATGAGGCCCAACCCTTAATTTCCTATCGACCTGTTATTGATAGACCTGATCTCGTACCCATGTACCAATGGAAATAAAGAATTAGACCTACCAGTAGGTATAAAGGTGTAAAAATAAATAATAAATATGCATCTAATCGGATAAAAAAGAAAAATAACATTATGGATGCAATCCTAATCCCATACCCATGTACCAATAGAAATAAATAAGTAGACCTAGCTGTAGGTATAAATGTGAAAAAATAAATAATAAATATGCATCTACGGGAGAAAAATACAAAAGGAATATTGTGGAATTAGCACTGTTATTCATGTCCAAAATGCCACAAAAATCAATGACATATCCATCTGTTCAAAATACCCAACAAAAATTCATGCCTCAAATGAAACAGAGACATTAAAAAGAACCACGAAAAAATTAGATACAAAACCAAATATTTAATTAAGAGATAATGTTCTTCCTCAAGAGAGAAAGATGCATTACATGGAGTCATCGAAAACAGATTATCGAGTACAAAGTTAACGATATATATACCATTAGACATATATAGAGATATTTTTTTAGGAAACTTTATTGCACTCCCTAATGTGGTTTCTAGGGCTGGTTTTGTGCCTAAAACTTTCCCAGTTATCCAAGTAGGAATTACAGGAGATAGGTTCATCTCTTGAGATGTTCATGGACGATTGTGTGGATATGCCAACGCTAAAGGTGCATATTCAGCTCACAGAGGCATTTGTAGGTGCATTATGCATCATGCCGGGTGGGCAACTGCTTCTTCTGGTTGAACTCTCCCTATCCAAGAGGTAGTTCTCACAACTAGCGTGACAATCAAGACTCAGGTTTTTCCTAATCTGTGATGTTTCCTCATTCATTTCCCCTTCCATACCTCCTATTAGAATAGATATAGCATGTTTCTCTTCTTATACGATGCATGCAAGTTCCTTCCCCTTCTGTGATAAGATAGCCAACCAACATTCGATAATATCCCTCATGGTTCATCTATTCATATCATAATGGGTAATTCATTCAGGGCCCCTTAACTATGGGAATTACTCAACCTACTTCGTTCCGAAGAAGGTAAGATCCAAGATCTTCAGCCAGGGATGTAAATCCAACTCCTATATGCTTAATTCTTACCAAGTCAACACATGAGAATGCATCCGATCAACCAATTTTGATATTTATTACACATTAATGAATATATTTGCTAATTTACGTAGAGAATCTAGGGTTTGTATATCTAACAAGAAGGTTTGTATGTAGTTTTTGTCATAATAGTTAATGTCTGCTAAGTGTTTTTTCTAACTACTAATCTGACGACCCATAAATATTAAATCATCTAACATTCAATCTAACGTTGCATAGATGTACATATTGGAAACTAGGGGAGTTGTTTTGAAAGAGGAGCACCTTACAACGTAATGAACGAAATCAATAAATTGTTTGAGGAAATAAAACAAGAATTGGTTTAAAATATTGCAAAGAAAACATTGAAAAAAAAATGGTAAAAAAATTTCCAAATTAATGCTACATTATATATGGATAATTTCAAAATGAATACTTCAAAATCACATGCCTTTCTTGTTTTGTATATAAAATTTAAATATATGGATGTTTAAAATGAATAAAAAGAAGAAAGGATAAGAACCTTGAAAATAATTATCAAACACACACAATATATATATTTTATGAAATTTTTTGTATTTAAACTTTTTATATATGGATGTTTCAAATTAACCAAAAGAAGAAAGGCTACGAACCTTGAAAATAGTTATCACATACATTTTTCTAGTTTTAGAGAGTATTAAACATATATGTACAAAATAAGAGTATCCCAATACATACTAACACATACTAAGAAAAACCTAATATCGTATTTCTATAACACATACTAACAAAAACCTCATATCATCTTTCTTTACTCTACGCACTTCTTTTGATCCACATGTGTAGTGATATGGTTTAAGAGTGCAGAAAAAATTAAAATTAAAAAGATATAAAGAAGAATATTATGTGAAAATCTCTTTGTGCCCCCATATCATATTCTTTTCTAACTAGTACTAATGATGCTTTCTACATCTCTTTTAAAATATATAATTATATATTTATAAATTAACAATTGTATTTTAATACTATAAAAAAATGTTTCAATAGTTAGATAAAATAGGTTATTTGAGTTGGTGGTGTGGTTTTCCTTAAATACAATCACGAGTCAACCTAAAATATAGGAATGGATTTGAGGGAATAATGTTCTCTATTTAGTAGTAAGAAGTACATATTTAAGGAAATTAAAATTGTATCATGAGTTAATAATTATTTATAATACATTTGTAAATGTCTACATTTTCATATAACATATTATTAGCTCTACTAATACACTTGTAATTAAACTATGTTGTTGGATGGTTTAATGAGGCGTAACTCTATATTTCCCATTGAACTGGTATTGATAGCCCTGATCCCATACCCACCCGTACCCATGTACCAATGAAAATAAATAAGTAAACCTACCTATAATTATAAAGGTGTAAAAATAAATAATAAATATGCATCTACTTGGAGAACAATATGAAAAGAAAATTGTGGATGTAACCCCGATCTCGTTCCCATGTACCAATAGAAATAAATAAGTAGACCTAGTTGTAGGTATAAAGGTGTAAAAATAAATAATAAATATGCATTTATGGGAGAATAATATAAAAGGAATATTGTGGACTCAACACTGTTCTTCATGTCCAAAACGCCACAAAAATCAGCGACATATCCATCTGTTCAAAATACCTAGAAAAACGTCATGCCTCAAATGCAACAGAGACATTAAAAAGCACCACGAAAAAATCAGATATAGAACCAAATATTTAATCAAGAGATAATGTTCTTCATCAAGAGAGAGATATGTATTACATGGAGTAATAAAACACATATCGTCAACTGCAAAGTTAACGATATATATAACGTTGGACATAGATAGACATATTTTTTGGTGAAAACTATACTGCACTCACTAATGTGGTTTCCAAGGTTGGTTTTGTGTCTCAAACTTTCCAAGTGATCAAAGAAGGAATTGCAGGAGGTAGGTTCGTCTCTTGAGATTTTTATGGACGAGTGTTTAGAGATGCCAATGCTAAAGGTTTATATTTGGGCCATAGAGGCATTTGTAGGTGCATTAAGCATCATCCCGGGCAGGGAGTTGTTTTTTCTGGTTGAACTCTCCCTATATAAGTGGTACTTCTCACTGCTAGTTCGACAATCAAGACTCAGGTTCTTCCCAAACTATGACGTTTCATCGTTCATTACCCCTTCCCTACCTCTTAATAGAATAGGGAGTGTCTATTTATCTTATTATATGAGGCATTCAGGCGCCTTCCCCTTTTGTGATAATATAGCTAGCCAAAATTTGATAATATCTCTGATGGTTTTTCCATTCATATCATAATGGCTCATTCCCTCAGGGACCCTTAGCTATGGGCATTACTTGACCTACTTCATTTTGGACCAGGCAGGACCCAAGGTCTCGAGCCAAGGATTTAGATCCAACTCCTATACACTTACGTCTTACCATGCTCACACACAAGCAAGCATTCGATTAACTAACTTTGATCTTTATTGCACATTACTAAATATCTTTGCTAATTTGATTAGAGAAGCAAGGGTTTTTAGATTTGATAGGAAGGGTTGTATCACAATGGCAGTTGGGGGAGTTGTTTTCAAAGAGAAATTCCTTACAGCATAATGAAAAAAAACAATAAACTAGTTAAAGAACTAAAACAAGATATTGGTTTAGAATATTCCAAAGAAAAAATTGAAAAATAAAAATAAAAATAAAAATAAAAAATGATAAAGAAGCTTCCAAATTAATGCTAAATTATATATGGATACTTTCAAAATGAATACTTGGAAAGAAATATTTTTTTCTTATTTTCTATATAAACTTATATATATGGCTATTTAAGATGAATAAAAATAAGAAATGATAAGAACCTTCAAAAATAATTATCACATACATCTTTTTGGTTTTATGAACTTGTTTTCTATTTAAACTTTTTATAAATGGATATTTAAAATGAACCAAAAGAAGAAAGACTAAGAACTTTGAAAGGAATTATCACATACATCTTTCTTGTTTTAGAAATTATTAAACATATATGAAATAAGTTTTTACATTTCAATAGTTGGAGGGAAAAATCAATGAGAACGAAGCAATTGTGAAATTTCAATTTAAAAAAGTTCCATGCTTAATGAAACAAAAGCAATTGTGAAATATGGATGGATGTCCATAAGAAATAAAAAGAAGGAATTGACTAAGAAGGTTTAAAATAAACACAACATGTGTGTGTTTTTTTTTTATAGAAATTAATTAAGAAGCTTGCAAAGAAACACACCATGTGTGTTTTTCTTATTATATTTTCATAAAAATCCAGAAATTGGTTAAAAATCTTGTTATAGGAAATATAAACTATGGTGGAAGATAAGTAGGCTTTTTTAAGAATGTAAAGTAAATTTCAAATTCCAATTAGAAAAATGTAAATTTAGATTGTGAATATATCTTTCTATATAAATATATGATCCATTGTTATATATATATATATATATATATATATATATATATATATAACTTAAATTTATAGTTGTACCATATAACATTGAATAAAAAAAGCTTCAGGTACAAATCTATTTGTATGTATGTTTCAATGAGTTCATAAAAATCATGACCAATCAACATAGAATCTTATGGAATCATACGGAGCATATAACTTAAATTATTTTTAAATAAATCACATTAGTTACCAATATTTTAACATAATAATGATAAACTGAGAAACTATCTACCCTAGTAACCAATTAAAAACTGTTAAAATTTACTCAAAAATAAAATAAATGAACCATAAACTAATAAAAAAACATTGGAACTTACACATAAACTACATAAACATATTGATGCAATAATGATGAATATAATAAGCAACATTCTACTCTATATGCATTAACTTCATAATCATATTGATGCGCTAGTGATAAACATAATATATACCCATTACAGAAACCAAATATCATCCTTTTTAATGCACAGACTTATAACTACAACTTAAATAAAATAAAATAAATATCATCCATCATTACTCTACTGTATTATATCCACAATCCTGAATAAAAAAATCACTAGTGATGAAAATAAAAAAAATCCCAATACATACTAAAAAAACCTTAAAAAATAAAAAAATACTTGTGATGAAAATAAGAGTATCCCAATAGATACTAGTGATAAACATAATATAAACCCATTACAAAACCAAATATCATCCTTTTTAGTGTAGAGGCTTATAACTACAACTTAAATAAAATAAAATAAATATCATCCATCTTTACTCTACTGTATTATATCTACAATCCTAACTAAAAATATCACTAACAATGAAAATAAAAAAATCCCACTACATATTAACAAAAACCTAAAAAAAAACTTGTGATGAAAATAGGAGTATCCCAATAGCTCGGCGTTTCTTTAGTTATCCTCTCCCTCAACAATATTTTGAGGCGTTTCTTTAGTTATCATCTCCGAAATAGCTCGGCAAGCCATGTCAAAAAGACTTTTAATATCCAAATCTCCGAAATAGCTCGGCAAGCCATGTCAAAATGATTTTTAATATCCAAGTTGTGAGGGTTCGCAATCCTTGCAATTTCGAGTAGGGTGTTGCGGTCTAATTCACATCCATCTTTCAGTATTTCCACATTTACATCCAACCTTTCTGCCTCATCTTTGGTCAGCCCATCGTCTGATATAATGCGCAATGGTAAGTGCAATATTCGATTACCTGATCGAAAATGATGATGAGAACATGCCAGAGTTTATTAAATTATATATATTACACCCTTTAAATTAAAGTACATAATATTTTAAGAATAAAACACATTAATATATTTGTATTACAGATAAAATAATCTATCATAATAATAAAATTTCAAATTCTCAAAAAATTAAATCCATAAAGTAAGAAAACAAATTTCATTAAAGCAACTTAGCAAAATCAAATATGATATAGTCAAAGTAGATTTAGAAAACATTTACAACCAAAGTAAATTTAAAAAAACATTTATAACCAGATAACCGCGTACCACAGTGATGTCAACGAAGCACTAAAAAAGCAACGAACAAAAAAGAACTACACATGTACAAATATAATGACAATGAAATAGCAAGGGAGTTTAAATTGTCATTAGCACAGCAACTTCAATAATCAATTTGCAGTGGACACGTTACTAATGTTAGAAACTGGGCAGTCTGCAAGAAATTTGTTCAAATCTAATTCTCCACATTGGCCACCGTGAAAACTGATCTATGTTCTTTCTAGCGCTACTCAAGACATAGAAAGAACATGTATATCTCACACCGGTTTTGTGCAGACTTACCTTTCATGAATTTTATGTTTCATGCCACAGTAAGATCATTGGAATTGTAAATTCCAAAACTGTTGTTGTAGCTTCTCAAATATCATGACGGCCTGTTATGATTTTGAAATTCTTGTATACCGTGTGCGTCCTCCTCTGTAAAAATGCATACAACACTCACAAACCAAATTGTGAGCTATTTCATGTTACTGAAATTAAAGAAAGATGGTTACAAGCATGCAGAAATGACAAACCATTTTCTTAAAGTCTCTTTCATGTTTGTTGTCTGGATGTTGATTCCGGAGCAGGCAGGATCCAAGATCTTGAGCCAAGGATGTAAATCGAACTCGTATACAATTACTTTTTATCCCATCGTGCAAGCATTTGATCAACAACTTTGATTTTTATTACGCATTACTGAACATCTTTGCTAATTTATTTAGAGAAGGGAGGGTTTGTAGATATGAGTGGAAGTTCCATGTAGCTTTTGGAGTAATTGTTAAGGGTTGCTTATTGTTTTTTCTAACT
Source organism: Pinus albicaulis (assembly GCA_034641835.2). Taxonomy (NCBI): domain Eukaryota; kingdom Viridiplantae; phylum Streptophyta; class Pinopsida; order Pinales; family Pinaceae; genus Pinus; species Pinus albicaulis. The sequence continues at coordinate 670,469,505 of CM076578.1, forward strand.
ATTAATATTATGGTATATAAATCTTCAAGTGTCTAACATTTAATTGGGCAGTTAGTAGAGTGTTTTTTCAAAGAGAAACATTCTTGAGACTTAATTAAAATAGCAATACTCTATTTAACATAACTATTACAATTTTATTATTATTATTATAATCATCTAAAAGATATTTAAATATCTTATTATATCTTACTAAAATAATCATAAGACTTTTAACTATCATTGATATAATGTTATTATATATTAAAATATTTACTTCTCTTAAAACATTATAGGATCATGTTAAACATCAAAACATTTCATTTGGATTTGGTGGAGTGAGGATGAACTACATTAGATGGTTCACCAAATCCAAATGATGTGATTAATTTGAAAGACATTTATCTACATTATGAATCACAAAAGCCTTAGATATAACATAAAAAGTCTTGTTTTATGATACATCTCGCATTCCCAAAATTTAAAAAGTTAACTAAATTTTAAGTATGTCCCATCCAAAATAGTTAGAAATGACTATTCATTTGCCGAGAATGGCCTCTGGCTGCCCTGGCTAGGCCTCATTCTCCTGGTGGCTCCTGGTGGCCCTGGTGGCCTTTGGAACTTCTCTAAAGAAAAATCACACTCAGAAGTCCTCAATTGGCTTTACAAACCTCACCAATGGCTCTAAAATGCTCGAATTAGTCAATAATGACTCTTCCTTTTCTCAGAATGGTCGAAAATTGAGCATTCTACACTTTTTCCCAATATCTCCTAGGAAAACTCCACTAAATGTGGAGAACTCCAGTTAACTAGAGTTAGATTAGAGATGACCACCAAATTTTGCGCACCCTTATCTGCTACGCCAATAAAGTCATGCATTAAAAGTTATGGTTAGGGTGGTCGCCACATGTGCACCCCAAAATGTTAAGTGGCTTATGCGTTAGCGGAAACAACGGAATACCATATCGGAGTTTCATTATACATATATACATTTCTGATCAACATCGGATCCCTTTTACGGGACTTGGAAATATCAAAAAAATTCAAAACCGTAATACAAGGTACATCACAGATCACACATCATGGAATATAACAATACCCTTAAGTTTTAAACAATACAAGTGCAGACGCGAAGTTGCGATCGCATTGCCACATCGCAATTTTGCTAAAATACCTTTTCGGAGATCGCGAATGTTAACATTTCACAATGCCGCCACTTTATTGACTTCACAGACCACAACAAATGCATTATTTCTATCTTGTACGATATGCGATCTCATCGCATCACATACTAAATAGTTTATCGTGCGAAATTATTATCCATAACCACAGAAATCTGTGATATGCACTTAAGCGCTATATCAACATGTGGTTCCTCTCACATCATCACATCGCCGCTTATGTTATTTAATTTGAAATTTTTTCCATGTAAATAAAATTGTTGATGATTTTGATGCACGCAATCTCTCCTGTTGTGATTTAGAATCTCTATTGTTGATCTCCCACTTCAGCTTCTGCGATCTAATCACCATCGTTCGACCCTTGCTATTGACTAGATCACGACCGTCCATTCCACCTACAACATTTTCATGGCTATGCAAACCTCGATTCTATATGCATAGTTCAAGACTCCATGACAGCCACAAATTCAGATCCCACTTTGCTGAACGATCCGGTTCTGAACCTATTTTGGAAAGTGATCAACAGGATATAACTCAATCATACGAACTCAAATTTTATGAAATGAGTTGCGTTGGAATCCTGGTGAAGAGATCTAAGCTCTCGTTTTGGTTTGAATATTTTTTTAAAACTTTTAAATTTTAGCTAATCCTTAAGTCCTGATCCCAATCTGATTACTCCTTCCCATTGATGGGCTTTTAGACACACAATAGATGATGATTATCGGCCTTGAGATTCAACACTATGCTGCTTTGCAGTTATATCAACTGATTTTTCTTGACAAGTCTCTTTGGAAATCACCCTGACATTCCTTGCACCGCAACTAGCTATGTCTCTTGACCATTTCTCTCTGGTTGTTTCTGACCCACTTCAGCATTGCTGGCTACTATAAACTGATGCATACCTTGTTGTACCATTCTTCTCTCTATGTGCTTGGAAAACTATTAGCCTTCCCACTGAGAATGAAGTCCCTCTTGCAACAAAGGCATACAAGATTCTTCTTAGAAATCCACTTTCCAAATTAAGCTCGCAAGATGAGTGAACTCTTTTTGTTACAAAAACACCAGCTTGTTCTGCAATGGCTTCAAAATACCTTGCATCTTGTCCACTTCTTCACTGAATGGACCAAAAATTCCTGTAACATCTTGTGACAAGAACACATGATCAATCTTGAAAAGAAAATCTTATGCAAGAATTGAAATGAAGAGCACCTCTTTTTTCTTCTTCAAAGCACTGATTGTCACCTTCCTGTAACATGACATACATGGTGATCCTCTTCCACATTGGTGTATCCATTTGTCGACTCACAATCAACAAACACCCTCGACTAAAACATAAGTCGTGCTTGTATCTATGTACAATGAACCTATTTACAAGTTCGCCATTTACACATACAAACTCATGCATGTAAACTTTCAACTCTTCTTTTCAAGTACAAACAATTACATAATCCCAAAACATGTGGGTGACTGTAAGAGCTTAACTGAATGATATTTCTACAACATAAGTGAGTAAAATACCCATATTTTACACCTCCATGGCGAAATTGTGCAACAAAAAGAAATTCCTTCAACTGAACAACATTCACATGTAATCTTGCATCCTACAATTTGTGATCCTTTTCTGCAACTTGTCATACTTTCAACAGATATTCAGGCATACATAAGGCTAAAATTTTCGTCTATGTACAAAGTAAATGCATGCCTTACTTAGTCAAGAAATTGAGCCATTTCTTGCCAACCCACATCAATGGCGATTTGTCCTATTGAAAATTCTCTTCTTGTGAATCATCTTTACTCACATCAATGATGGAATCCCCTATTCCATTATCGCCAGTCTTTTTATCCACTTTCTTCAAATGCTTGGGATGAATTGTTGAATGCAGTGTCCAACATTGGAAAATGAGATGTCCCTTTTTCTGGCAATGTGTGCAAATCTTTTGCATCTTCTGTGCAAGTCACCTTCACTTCAACTGTTTCTTGTATGCTTTCATTTTCTTCTAGCATTTTGAAACTTCATGGTTACACAAACCACAATAGGAATAATAACTCTTTCTCCCATTCATGCATGCAGAATTTTCATGTTTAACATAGTCATAAAAAACATGATTATGGGAATAATTATACCTTGACTGCTGCTTTGAATGTCCATCTTTTTCACCTTATTGAGAAGATGAACTTGAAGAGGTTCCAACTCTCTTTTGAAGACCAACAAGATTGTTCATGTCCTTAGAGCTTTCACAACTCTCTTGTTTGCCATAAGTTGCATGTCTAAAAGCATCTTGCTGCAACATGGGTTTCAAATAATTGCATTCAACTTGATTACAAAGTTTTCACTTTTTATGGTTTGAACCTGCAACAAAAGTCCTTCCTGGAACTGTTTCAAGTGCCTTCATGGCTTTAGAACTTTCTCCATAAAGTTGTCCATAGCCAAGACCCAAATACTTAGGCCTTTCCTGAACCATGCCTTGTGCATGTTTGCCTAATCCCTTACCTTCATAGCCCATTTTGATAATCAATTTGGACCTTATCCCTCTAGTGTGTTTTTCAAATGAACCTACACATTTATCTTGAGAGGAAATTGAAGAAAAAATTGAATTATTTACGTTTTCTTCAATCACATGCTTGGCTAACGATTCTTTAGAATCATGGAGTTGAATCTCCATCTCATGCATCTTTTGAAGAAGTTCATGCTTCTCTTTCTTCATAGCAACCAATTTCTCTTGAATTTTAGTGCTCTCCCTTACATCTTCATACAACTATTGCACCATATCTTTCATGACGTGAAAGTCCTTCTTCATCTCTTTCTCAAAGAGTCTTACAAAGGAGGAGGATTTAGAAACATCACTTGATGAAATTGTCATAACTATGTAAATTAATTAAAGAACTTCAAAAACCATTCACAAAGCTTCAAAAACAATTGAAAAAGCTTCAAAAACAATTTGGCTATAGATTCAAGCTCTTCTCTACAGCTTGTATCTCTTCTTCAAGTAGCCTCTTTTGCAAACAATCCCTCTTGTGCTTCAAGGGTTTCCTTGAGGTCATTTGGGTAAGGAGGATACTTTCAGCCTTCTTCCTTCTTCTCCTCTTATGGAATTACCTAGCAGTAGCTCCCTTTCACTTCTAGCAAACTCAAACTTGTAAGAATCAGTCAATTTTCAAACAGTTAAATTCTTTGCATTGTTAAACACCCTTCAAGTCAAACAAGCAAGCAAGAAAACTTGTGCTCTGTCAAGCAAGCAACCTAGTGCTCTGTCAAGCAAGCAACCTAGTGCTATGATACCAACCTGATCTGATATGGGTGGCTAACTTGTTTTGCTATGTAAGCACCTCCCACTCAATTAAAAAAAATTAAGGATCTTGATTATGCATGCATGTGTGGAGTTGAATTCTTGATTCAGGTGTATGTGTTTTAACTGATTTAAGGCTTTATGTGTGAGAAATTAAACATTTTTTTAAGCTGATTAAAATCATGTACAACAACCATAAATTGTAGAAAATTAACTAACAACACATAACAACAAACATAATAAAGGAGTTCACCCTCAACACTTGGGCTACGTCTCCTTGAGCCTCCGTCAATGGAATTGGCTCTTTGGGATTAAGATGGCCAATTTATTTTACAAGATTATTCTCAACTCCAATGGTTGTTTGGATTGTACCAATGGGTTTAGAATACCAAAATACCCCTAGATTGACTACTCAATCTTTGTAAATGGACCTAGGCTCCCTTCGACTTGACCTCTTCTATTGGTTTCCTTAAGCTTCCTTGAGCTTATTTGTGGCACAAAATCTCATAGAAGTCCTATTATTATCCTGAAACCTATTCTAATATCTCATACACATATCAATAATCCTAAATAGGTTGTTCATTCGCTTAGAATGAACTCCGGCTCCCCATTCTATGCCTCCAACACTTGGTGGCACAGGGCTCCCTGAAACTTCACTATGGATTATTAGGCTCTAAAGGTCTCGAAATGGATCTAAAAATACCTCCAATGGATTTATAATGTCCCAAACAGTCAGAAATGACTATTCATTTGCTTAGACTGGCCTCTGGCTGCCCTGGCTAGGACTCATTCTCCTACTGGCTCCTAGTGGCCCTATGGCCCTTGGATATTCTATGAAGCAAAATCATGCTTACAAGACCTCAGATGGCTCTCCAAACCTCACCAATGGCTCTAGAATGCTCGAATTAGTCAAGAATGACCCTTTCTTTTCTCAGGATGGTTGAAAATTCTGCCTTCCGCACTTTTTCCCAATATCTCCAAAGAAAACTCCACTAAATGTGGAGAACTCCAGTTAACTGAGTTAGATTAGGGCTGACCACCAAATTTTGGGTGTCCTTATCTGCTCCACCACTAAATTCATGCATTAAAATTTATGGTTATGGGGGTGGCCACATGCGAACCCCCAAACGTTAATTGGCTTATGCGTTAGCGAAAATAGCGGAATACAATATCAGAGTTTCATTATACATACATACGTTCAAGATCAACATCGCATCCCTTTTATTGGAATTCACAATATCAAAAAAATTCGCAACCGTAATACAAGGTACATTACAGATCACATGTTGTAGAATATAACAATACCCTTAACGTTTAAACAATATAAGTGCTGATGTGAAGTTGTGATCGCATCGCCATATTGCAATTCAGCCAAAATTCTTTTTCGTAGATTGCGAATGTTAACATTTTGCAATACTACAACTTTACTGATTTCCTAGACCACAAAAAATACATAATTTAAATCGCATATGATATGCGATCTCATTGCATCAGATACTAAATAGTTTATCGTGCGAAATTATTATCCATAACCATCGAAATATGTGATATGTGCTTAAGCGCTATATCGAAACATGGCACCTCTCACATCATCGCATCACTGCTTATATGATTTAATTTTTGATTTCTTCCATATAAATAAAACCATCGCTGATTGCGATGCACACAATCTCTCCTGTTGCAATTTAAACTCTCTACCGTTGATCTCTCACTGCTGCTTCTACAATCTAATCACCACCATTCGACCTTCGTTGTTGACTAGATCATGACCATCGGTTCCACCTGCAACATTTTTGCAGCTGTGCAATCCCCGATTCTGTATGCAGAGTTCAAGACTCCATGACAACCACCAATTTGGATCCCACTCTACTGGTCGATCCGATTCTGAACCTATTTTAGAAAGCAATTAGCAAGCCATAACTCAATCATACAAACTCAGAATATGATGAAACAAGTTGTGTTGGAATCATGGTGACGAGCTCTATGCTCTCGTCTTGGTTTGAAGAATTTTTGAGCACTTTTAAATTTGAGCTATTTGGATTGAAATCCTCTAGATTATTATTCGAAAGCATTGATGAAGTCATAAATCTTGAAGAAACTCCATGGAATGATATTCATCATTGTTCCTCCTTTCTTCCCTGTCTAGATTCCTAAGTTTCCCATGCAACGATTGCTCCCCTTTCGACCCCCATTCGAATCCACAATGTGTTGTCTGAAGGAAATATGGAAGGCATCTCGATAATCATGCCTATAGATTTCTTTCTGAAACATGGAGTCATTATGAATATTCACATCGAAGTCCCACCCACTCCCTTCTACCCAGTTCTTACCGGTCACCCATTTTCCAAATGGAGCATTGTTTATAAACCTCCCTCAGCTTGGGGGCATGGGTACAGTTGAGTTGTGAGTTCTTTCACAAACTTTTCCAAGGCGATGCTTACATACAATTCCAATGATAAAAAAATGGCCTTATTTCTTTTATTCATGATGAGAAGTAGTCATCTTAGCCTCGCATTGGGCTCTACCTAAGAATTATTATGCTTGATTTTGCATGGATATTTTGTACATTAGTGTGCATTTTTTGGTGTGATTTGTTTACTTTCTTCAAACATGTTTTCACCTACTTACCATGTCCGCTTGGTCTGCAAATGTCGACGAACCCTATTCCTTATGTCGATTTCACTGATGGCACTTCTCGTAGTACACGAAATATTTCTTCCACTGTGTGGGAACTCTATGCTCCCAATGGTGAGTGAATGAGTTTATAGGGCATGTTTCTAGGTCAAAAACCTAAAAATATTGTTGAATATAGTGCGTTATCGATCTATTATTGGAAGTTGTTTCTCTTGGTATGAATGCATTAGTTGTTAAGTTGATTCGAAAATCATTGTATTACAATTGAATAGACATTAATCTGTCAGAAACCCTCAGATTTTAAGGATGTATCTATGAGTTTCCCTCTTGTAAATAATTATTTATTACATCACTTATCAACATATTCCAATAAATCTAAATAAAGTAACAAATACAGTGGAAAATTATGTTTTAGATAGACATCTACATCACATGTAAAAAGGAAACCATGACATAATGAGGACATTAAATAGGATCAAGGAAAACATGTATATGCATATATATAAAGTTTGAAAAATGTATGTAACATCAAAAATCAATAATTTGTGTTCTTGGATATATGGCTCATTGATCCTACATAATTGAAAAATGACAAATAATATACATGTCTATCCACTGACATGGTGCTCATGATACCATAAAATAGCTCTAATAACTTAGCCTAACAACTAGTGTAATCTATATGACACCCCCACATTGTGCCTGTGATATTGGAGAGGTATGCCATCTTTGGTCTTTAAATTCAGAATGCCTCTAGTCAAGGCATCCATGTTTCACTCTATCTCCACCATAAGGTTAGACCCCTCAACGTAGGGAGAATCATCAAGATGGAGAGCCACTCTCTGTGCTATAAGAGAAACCCTTGGAGGTCTCTCTGGTCCAACATATGCATATCATAAGTCCAAATCTCAGTTCATAATAAATAAAAAATAAAAAAAACCTAAAAAAATTCAAAAAATATGTTTTACCTAGGTCGTTCCATCATCCTCCTGGTGGTAAAGGAAGATATGGATCTCCGCTAAAGTCTGTCCCTATGTATGCCCATTCATTGACCATGATAAGCTATTGTTGCATCCATACGAAGAATGAAACCATGGAAGACATATGTCCCCTGCCACCAAGGCAAGGCATCACCTCACTCCACCTCAGCAATCGTGGATCTTCGATGCAGGAGGTCCCACCTATATCGACTAGTACCAAAACAATGGAACCCAGTCCAGGAAAAGTGTCACCAAAATCGACCCATAGCCAAACTACTTAAGTTTTCCTGTCTTAAATTTTGTGAGTTGGTCCTTCATGTTGATCAACAGTCCCTCGCTTTAGTTGAATGCAATTGGACTGAGATCTTCTATGGCATACTGGAAATGAGAATTTATTACCTCATAAAAGGCTTGTACCCCTGCCACGCAAGCTATAGTGAATAGGAAGATTCTCAATGGAGGTTGTATGAAAATATTTATGTCGATATTCCCACTCTTTATTTTATGGGATCCATCACTGCAATGTCTCGCTATGAGCATATATTTACTCTCCTCTAGGGCAAGAACCTAATAGCTAAACTATTTTTCCTCTCCTAGATAAACCATTCATGAAGAAATGTCAGACACCTCTATGTCCAACTCCTAATCTCCTACCACATACACTTTGCAGTCCAAATTCCACCACCTTACCAAATCCCGCAATAGATCTACCTGGGCACTCATCCCAGGGGTTCAGAAAAACTTCAGAAGTCCATAATCACGAAGTGCCCTTATGAAATGGGGGTATTATGTAGCGTTTTGATAATCTGCCCCATCACCACTCTCTTTCCACACAATGGCCATTTTTCACCTGCAAATAATAATTAAACAAAGATTGATTACCTTTCCTGGAGAGAAATTGGGAAAATAATTCTTGAAATCTGAGCTTTGGTTAAAAAATTTAACTCTCGGCCCCAACATGATTGTCTTGCAATTATTCCGTGTTGTTATCAAACTAGTCCTATTGGGCCTAGGGTGAACAACACGGTTTTGATGGGTGAATCCTGAGTTTGTTGCCCATGAGCCCTAATTTTTTTAATACTCCCATAGACACCTAACTATGGTGGAAAATCACTTAAAAATAAAACCAAAGTGGAGACAAAAGAAAGGATTCTTATTTGCAACAAATGAATTGTTGAATGGTCTCTTAGATTGGTCGTACCCCACACCTAAAATTCGAGGTAATTTGGGTAAAAATATCTCTAATTTTACAAGTGGTAAAAAGTGAATTTCAGTTTTCAATTTTGAGTTTATATAGACTTGTTAAAATGAATTTTAGCATTTAAAGAAGCATTTTCTTAATTATGATTATATAATTTTCTCGATCAAAGTGAAATTTGTTTACATGTGTAGCAACAAGAAATTATGATTCAATGACAGTAATTGGTGAAAGATGAGTATTGTTTTATTTCTTTTTCAGAGTTGTTAAGATAAATGAAAAAGGGACCCCTTGGAGTCATCTTTTAGCTCTTTTCTGACTCTCGAAACATGAAAATATTTTCAAGCACTTGTCATTTTGAGCTCTTTAATTTAATGAATTGACATATACTTAGTAAAATTTTAACCTTTTTCTAGATTGAGATAGACGAATTACGAAAAATGAATACCTTAGTCAAACATGACTAAGAGATTCTAATGGATATCTTTTGATACCTTTTCAGATTCAAGGGACTATCTACGAAAATTGACCATTGAAGTTTTATTTTTCACCTCTTTTTCAAACTCCCTAAACATGAAAAATATGTTGAGTTACCCCTCAGTCAGACTCATAAAAATTAAACAACATAGGACTTGTCACCATGACGAGACCAAGCTACTCCTTCCTAGGGCTTGTTAAACTTACTAGGATGGATTCATCCAAAGGGTGAATGTATATGACAATCATATGGTATACTCTTCAAGCTTGTGAAAATAAATAAAAAGGTACTCACTAGAAATAGTGGGGAAAAATGGAAGTAAAAATGTCTTGTATTTTGTATCAAAGGCAACATGTCACTTTTGAACATGACAGACATCTGCATCTCATGTCAGGTTTGGGATATCCTCACTTCGTTACTTTCCTTCCTAAGTTTGGGAAATCTATTCGTCTCTCATTCGGTCATATCCTATCGTATCCATGACCATTGATCCCATTTTGAGGAAAATGTTGCCAAACTCCAGAGCCATGTCACATATATGTTCAAGAGAAGTCTTGTCTAAAAATTCAAACATCTTGTGCCACATTTGACCTTCTTTACCACAATCCTAAATCACTGTCATTAACTTTGCATCAAATCCTTTGTTTTGTTTTGATGACGTGGGAAACATTATGACCCTCCTTTGATAGATCACTTCTTTTCAGCTGCAGCTCATTATCGAGGAAGATGATCTAGAAATTTCCTTTCAGTACCTTCGATCTTGCATGCCTCAATGGCAAGTTATTTTCATTTGAGGACAGGTTCACATCACTGACCTTCGATCAAATGATTCTGCAAGTGTTTGAATTCACATTAGATAACTTTTGAGGTCTAAAATGGGCCTCCTAAGAAAAATGTAGAACCAAAATAAAATTTATAAGAAATAATAGGATTCAAGATGATGATTTCAATCATGGGGGATGATTCACCATTTTTGGGGTAAAAAGGAAAAAGGTTTAAAAAATAATAAAATAATAAAACTAATTTTTCAACTTGTATTTTTAAATTATCTCCCTAATATTTTACTCAAATTTCGAATGGGAGTACTCGTTGGATGAAAAATTTAATTCTGAATCCAAGGAGTACCCATGTTGCATAATTTTTATGGATCTTACTACACCAAAAATGATAAATACATGATGATGCAAAAAAACTGCAATTTTCCCAATTCGTGGATTTGTGGGTTATGGGCCCATGATCTGAATGAAATAGTTCACTATGGAGCAACAAAACATATGAGATATTCTCGATTACATGCGATTTATTCAACACAAAGCTACAAAGGATCACTACCTCCAATACCATTGCACATATTGCTCACTTGACATAGTTAAACAACATAGGCTCCAAGCGGAATTTAACTTGAAATTCTCCAAACAAACTTCCACCACAATTTAAAACCTAGAATTGATATGAGCCATCCATCTGACCTGCTCACAAGACAGCAAAAAATGTGAATTTTCGGTGATGGCTAAAAAAAACCTCAGTGCACGATTCAATTGGTTCATTCTACCATAACATTTTCTAACTTATGGATCACCATCCAATTCCTACACTCAATGTACGCTGGAATCGATTTCCGTTGAATGGCCATGTTTTTTTACGGGTCACCATCGATAAATTCTATGATTGATGGTTGATATTTAACATACGCAATCCACATAATATTCAAACCTTTACACAAAAAAATGAATATTCGATCTATCTAAAAATTCACAGCCTCACAGAAGTTCAACAACTAATACAACTCGTTTTCACAATGACAAAATTCACGCTAACAAACACCAGATTTATATTAATCTTGAATTCGAATTACAACATGCATATATGAGCCAGATCGCCCTCTCTCGTTTGATGTTACATGCCGTCTGGCCTCTTCCACAAATGCACAAAGACTATAGTTTATAACAATGTAGAAAAGAGGATTGGACCATTCTAGATATGATGTTCCCTCATAAGATCTCTAAAATCACTCAACCAAATTACAAAAAACTCTATCGATAATATGAATTTAATGAAAATATTGTTCTTTAGGCCACATTGAATTTTGGAAGGTTAGGAAAATTAAATTTGACTTTGGGCGGGTTGATGCTCCTGCATCAGACTCCCGAGGTACAAAATTTCTATGACCTCCCGGTCATATGTCCTCTTCATTTCTTAACAATTCTACCCACATCCTCTGTGGAATTGCCTTTGTGATATTTCCGTGAGCTGCAACCAAAACCTCTGTAGTAATAAGTCATCCCTGCTACATGATACCTCTCTGAGCTTCTCTCTTCTAAGCCCAATCTTTCGACATCTCTCTGGTTCTCTCCTCTGGAACCATTTGAGCACTCCTATCTCTAGGCTGTTGCAATCTTCTCACCTGCACAACAATATAAAGACCACAAGCTTGAAAATATTCAACATAAGTGTACCTCTTCTTCCTTCGCATGTAAACTCTTTCTCGCAAGAAATATTTTCTTGCTCTAATACCACTTTGATGCAGCAAAACTGCAATTTTCCCAATTCGTGGATCTGTGGGTTATGGGCCCACGATCTGAATGAAATAGTTCACTATGGAGCAAAAAAAATTCCGATATATTCTCGATTACATGTGATTGCTTCAACACAAAGCTACGCAGGATTACTGCCTCCAATACCATTGCATAGATGCTTCACTTGACACAGTTAAACAACATAGGCTTGAGGCGAATTTTGACTCAAGTCTCCAATAAACTTCCACCACAATTTAAAACTCAGAATTGATATGAGCCATCCATCTGATCTACTCACAAGACAGCAAAAAATATGACTTCGCGGCGATGGCTAGAAAAAAAAACCTCGGTGCATGATTTAGTTGGTTCATTCTACCGTCACATTTTCGAACTTATGGATCATTGTCCAATTCCTATACTCAAATTATGTTGGAATCGATTTCCATTGAATGGCCACGTTTTTTTATGGGTCACCATCGATCCATTCTATGATCGATGGTTGATCTTTAACATACACAATCCACACAAGATTCAAACCTATACACAACAAATTCATTATTCGATCTACCTAAAAATGCACAACCTCACATAATTTCAACAACTAATACAACTTGTTTTCACTATGACAAAATTTACACTAACAAACACCAGATTTATATTAATCTCGAATTCGAATTACAACACACATATAAGGGCCATATCACAAATACATGTCGTCAGGCCTCTTCCACAAATGCACAAAGACTATAGTTTATAAAAATGTAGAAAAGAGGATTGGATCATTCCATATCCAATCTTCCCTCATAGGATCTCTAAATCACTCAACCAAATTACAACAAACTCTATCGATAATATGAATTTAACGAAAATATTGTCCTTTAGGCCACATTGACTTCTGGAAGGTTAGGAAGATTAAATTTGACTTTGGGATAGTTGATACTCCTGCATCACATGAAAAACCTGATTGCAATCAAATTTTCCATGTAATTCTCATTTTCATGTAGCAGGGTCCATCAAAAGTATGCAACATGGGTACACCCTGGATGAATAATCAAATTCTGCATCCAACGAGTGTTCCCACTGCAAATTTAAGTAAACCCATAGGGAGATAAGTTGAAAATACAAGTTGATGAAGTATTTTTTTTCTTGTATCCATCTAAAATTTGATGATCTAATCTAATATTATTTTATAATTTCCTTAGGAGGCCCATTTTAGACCTCAAAATTCCCCTAATGTCTCCTTTTTTCACACTCATAGATTGTGTTGTTCTACCTTCAGGGCCATCATCATAATTGGTGGTTTCTCTCATTCCTATTAATGGTTTACATCATCGATCAGTAATCAGGTGGTTTATACCATGTTTGACTTCAATATATTTATTCACATGGTTAGATTCATACTTTGGATGGTTCATGACAACGTTGAAGACCTTGGATTTCACCTGATAGATCCAGGTTGCATGGAGTTATTTTATATTCATGATTGTACACATGGTCCCTTTTATATGAATGGTTGTGTCCATGTCGTTGATCCTTAGACATGATCCTTTCTAGTCGGACGGTTGTGTCCATGTCATGGATCCTTATACACTATCCTTTCTAGTCACATGGTTGTGTCCATGTCATGGGTTAATGTATTGACATATACCTATTTAGAGATGTATTATTAGGCATAATCACATTAGAGATGTCATATGTATTGTACTATGTTTGATTTGGAGGCTTCCCGACGGTTGTTTCCTAAGTCCTAGCCTTAAATTGTAAAGTATTTCAACCATCACTTCATATTATACGTTCATGCTTTAGGGGGAATCTATTTTACAATATTTTTTCACACTCCCTGTATCATGCCCTGAGCTCTTGAACTTTTCCCCAAATGTCGCAAAGTGACAAATTTTGTTAATGTGTTCACCATGAAAACATGACCAAAGCATCCTTGAAGAACAAAATATAAATTCCTTGAATAAATTTAGGAATAGATTTCCAAAAAAACCCTATTTGTAGGTCCAACACAGTCCTAATGTGTTATTCCTCATGCTTTTGACCTTCACCATTATATGGGTCTAGCACTGCCAATGCAAGAATTCAAGTTAAAAAGCGTGTTGCTCCTCTTCTGGCAGTTTCTCCAAAAATGAAGGAGAAGCTTCTCCTACTAGAAGCCTCGATTCAGATAACTGGTAAAAGTTGAATAAGGATTTGGTTGAGGGCTCCCATTTTAGGCCTTTGATCCTACAATTAGGGATATTCTCCTTAAGATGTGGACCATATTCCCCCTTTCGTGGATCCCTAACTCCCTCTCCTTCCCTATAAATGAATTCCATACTTTCCTCAAATGGTTGATAAATTTTGATTGCCATCCTTGTGCTCAGTTGTGCCTAAATACTGCCATTTTATGAAGGAGAAAGGAGTGCTTGAAGGTCTTGGCTAGGATTTGGAAACTCATCCAAAGTAGGCTTCCAACATCAAAGCTTAAGTTTTTGTATGCTCCCATGACTTTCTATTAATAATACATTATGTGTTTGCTTCCCATAAATGTGTAAATCATTGCTCGTTTAGTGTGATACTCTCTAGTCTATCATATATTTAATGTTAGAATGAATTATGCTATGTATGATTTTCATGTTTCTGTTTGATCTCCCTAGCAGGTATTCATGTGCAACGACGTAAAGAGGATTAGGCTTGGAAGTGAGAATATTTGGAAACGATGTCAATAGGCATTAGCATCAGAGTGAGGTAGGGAATCTATCTTACTTTGTACTTTCTCAATTAATCTAGGGAAGTTTATACATATTTGTCTAGTTTTTTTTCTAGATCCTCTCATTAGGACTAGAGAGATCACTTCTATCCGTAGAATGGATTGTCTGTACAACACAAGATGACATCATTCCCT
Source organism: Pinus albicaulis (assembly GCA_034641835.2). Lineage (NCBI taxonomy): Eukaryota > Viridiplantae > Streptophyta > Pinopsida > Pinales > Pinaceae > Pinus > Pinus albicaulis. Next base: position 670,484,645 of record CM076578.1, read on the forward strand.
CCACGTGACCTCTTCCGAGAGCACTACGTGTCACTTGATTTTGTGCCCCTTGAACCTCTCATATGGTTGATTTTGGCTGCCATGTGGGATGCCAATGTGGTGCCACATCATCCTATATCCATGTCACCTTGCCACATAGTTTGGGTCCCATTTGGTACCCAACCCTTTGTGTAAAAACTGAAATTTCATGTTATAATAATTTTCTCCCTTTTTCATTTTAAAGTTTCCATCCTTAGGGCCTCCATCCCTGGAATTTTCACCATTATTTTTTTTGTTGCCACCACATAACCCTAAGGCCCTAGACAAGAATTCCGTATAGAACTTGTTCGGGAAATATTCATCTCAACATTTTTCTCTCACCTTCGCACATGTGCACACCTTCGAGGGCTCCCCAAGGTTTGAAGATGGAGATTTACTATTTTTCATTTCAGGAAATTAAGTTGGATTCAAGTGCATAAACAAACACAGGAATGAACCATTCCTCAATAATGACGCAAGAAATAAACATTCCACATTATCCATACAAAATTTAGACATTCCTCAACACAACAAGCATTCAATTAGCATTCATGCAAGATTTATATACATGGGAACTTATTTAAGATTTTATCTTGTAATATGAAGTATGGCAACTGAGGAGATTCTTTTAGCTCTCCACCCAACCTTAGATTGGTTACATTTTAATCTTTCTTGCATCCAATCAACCCCGATCCAAGTTTAGAGCTTGAGTAGGAGTGCTGAAAGGAATAAATTGGCACCATAACCCAACTGTAAACCACAATCCACTAAGTATTAATTTTTCATCCATGTTATTACTAAATGCACCCACGGCCTAGCCTCAACCCTTGAAATTGTTTTTCTCCTCCCATATTATGTCATCATGTTGTATTAACTTTCTCCTGTTTTTGTCACACAATCAAAGGATTAATGTTATTGTCTCATTTCCTAGTGTCGTCTCTTCCTTCTCTATCTTTTTTTTACAATGTTTGATCCTCTAGATCGTATGTTCTTCCCCAATGCTCTTATCCATGATAATTATGTATGCATTTTTTCCTATCCAATGGCATTAATTTGACTTTTTTACTTTCCCAAAAAAGTCCATGAGACAAGTAGAGGGGTATGTTCGTTGTCCTCCATTAAGGAAGCCCATAGTCTTTTTCAAGCCAACATTTAAGTTCAATTTGTACTCATTAACTAAAACTAACCAATCCATCAATGTCATTAAATGAGAATTTTCCCCAATTCCCCAAGCAACCTACTCCTCAAATTTCTTGAACTTGTGTCCCTTTTCTCAACTAGTCTATTAGTGTTTATATTTCCACATTTGTTTTTTAAGTTAGATTAGTGAGACATGTCTAGGGGGATTGAACTTCTGATAACATGGATAAACAAGGACATACCGACATGCTTTTTCTCCAATTGTGCTATCACCCATAGACTACAGTTCCACAAATTTAACTACAACAATATTTACAAGAGGAAGTTTACCAAAAGGATGTCAGAAAGGCAAGACTTAAATCAATAAAAATAAATTTTATGCTAAAATATTTTGAATCCTATGAATTTTCTTCTTAAAAATAGTTTATGTTTTTATATCAAAATATTTGAAGGGACAATAAATCTTGAGACGTATGTTATTCGTCAATTTGTTGATTACATAACTATGTGAAAGTCTTAATATACATTATGATTCAAAGGTGTTCCTATGATTTTTGAGTCTAAAGAGAATATAAGAACCAATAGTACTACTTACGGAATAGACAGAAATTATGTAATTGACATTATTATAACACTTGCATCTCTAGTGTAGTTGTGCGTTTATATATGGGTGTTATTTAAAGAATTCCTATGTAGTTCAGATACCACATAAATTAATATGTTATTATCTTATATACATGAGCAGAAATGTTGTGCTATTTTGATATTTTATAAGATTTATTGTGATTATTATAGTACCTAATACACATGTAGTACATTACTCGTGAATTTTTCGTATACATAATTGTTGTTCCATTCACATAGATTCTCATATTTTCTTACTTTAGCACATGAAATTTACATATAATACATATATGATGAGCATACTTTTACACATCATCGACCACGGGTGTGATTCTCATACTCATATATTTAGCACCGTCATCAAGTTAATGCATGTGGGGAAAGCCTTATCCATCATACGTGTAGCTTTCTTTTCATGATGGAAAGGTTAGTTTCCTTAACCCTTTCTTCATCCATTTATCATTCCAAGTAGATAACATGATTTAAAACATCATTATTGACACATATTTAAAAATTAGAACACTATCGACTCCATTTTATGTGTCATTGATTATACTTCATCTACTCATTTATTTTAAGCCACTTAAAGTTTTTTTTTTTTCTTATAATAAGTATAAGGACAAAACTCTTGGAGACGTTACTAACCCATTACTGCGTATTCGCATGATAATGAAAACTATTATTTTTTAATATTTAATATGAATGGGTGATTCAAATTAGATAGTTATATTGTTTTTCATCTATATCAATTCATTTAGAGTTTGAAAAAGCGGAGAGGAGTTCACACCATTTTTACTAGTGAGATTTAGTTTAATAAATTGGGGTTTGAATCTTTCTCGAGAAGTTTGAGGTATTAAATTTTTTTTTGGGAGGGGTAAGACGTTTTCACTTAATTGCAGCATGTTTTTTATATTTTACGCACATAGAAATTTTCAATAGCACAAAAATCACCTCAATCGAAGTTCATATCCAAAATTTATGTCATTCAAAAGCTGACCTTCTTGTTTTGACCACCATAATTCAAGAGGACGCCACATCATGCCACATTACTCATGGAAAATAAGTAGTCACGTACTTCTAATTAACATTAATATAGAAGAGTCAATATTGTGACTCTAGTTAAGAGTTGAAGGAATCAAACCTAACCACTAGTAGGATATCAAATCGTGTTATAACTGGTCCATTAGGAGCAAAAGGGGTTCCATTATATTCGAGTGCATTTTGTTCAAAAGACGAGTAGAATAAGTGAGAGGGATAGGGAGAGAGAAAATAAAGAGGATTTGTGCATTATAGCAACAAATGGGCCACGTGCCTCTTTTCTTTATACTTGCATCATTTTTCCATTCACATAATGAGAGAAAAGTAGCCTCACCTTCTAGCTAGGTTTTCTCCCACAAGTGTCTCTCACGTTAAATATTGTATTAATTTGTGATTTTTGCATCTTATTTCATTTTTCTTTATTTACTTCAAATTATAATTTTCATGCCTACACAATAAACAATAATTTATAGATTCAAAAATCTAAGGAGAAATAAACCCTCATAGTGTATATTTTATATTTTTAGAATATATTTTAGTAGATATATTGTGACGAATTGTCAAATGGAATATTCATGACAAGTTACAGATCATATTGGTATCAGACTAAGTTTTTTTCGGTCTAATGTGGATAGTTTTTAGGAATCCAAATCAGCTAACAAGATGAAAATCATAAAATCTCAATCACAACTAATAAATATGTAAATAACCCTCATGATCCTACACAGGAGAGGTTCGTGTAGCTAGAAGCATAAGTTGAAAATGCAAACTATAATGTGAGCCGCTTCATGGTGGACTTGACCAATAAGATCTGAACATATGGATAATATGGGGGTTCTAATACTGATGTTCAATCATAAGGTATATCAAGAGATTGGGAATAAAATTAAAGGAGCCAAGGAAATAACGAAAAAATTATCAACCTTGCTCATGTGTTGTGAACCATTCACAATCCCTATTAAAAATGGAAGCAAAATTTTACATTAAGTTGTATGAAGTTGAGATTCACACTTTTAATCTAAATCATTGGTTGTGGAAATTAGATGTTTATTTTAGTGTTAATCATATAAAGGAAGAACATCATATTTTGTTTATTAGGCTAAAATTAGAGGGTCATGTCCTAGCTCTTAGAAAATATGGAGACTTGTATACTAGAAATTAATTTTCTTATCATCATAATTACTTGTGATGTTAATTGGATATTTATTACTTCTTTAGTCTTGCTAATCAAGAAATAATCAATAATAATGAAGATAAACAAGGGACAAAGTACGCAATATATAGGCTCCAAGCCAGGGAAAAGCATGTCCAAGGGGAAAAAATAGAAAATGCTTCTCTTCTTCTTGAGAAACTGCTTACAACATATACTTCCAAGACCTAAATACCAAAGCCAACAATCCCTCCAAGCCCCAAGCCATCCCCCAACAATATCTTCCTTATGAAAACTTCAACAACTTCAATATTTCTTCCTTGATGCTGTAACTTTGGCCCCTACAATAGAATCTCAATGCTACAATTTCGCTTCCCGAAAACTGCTTCAAAATTTAGGCCTCCTACAATTTGAAACTTGACAAACCATGGCAAGACAAGTAAAGAGATCGAGCTCGAATTATGCTCCTCTTCTTCATCCTCCAACTTCTCTTTTTCACCTTTTCTATTGTAGATCAAACTTGTTTGAGATGAGTGTCCAAATCAGTCAATATCCTATCCTTTATATAGCCTTTATTGAGGGTTGAATTCCCTCCCTTTAGGATGAATTGATCCTCTACTTCGGCCGACTTGTTATTGGGTTTATCTATGATTTTTCGTGATAAAAATAGATATTTTTCTTCATTACAATGAGTCCAAATGGGACTGTGACACATGGCCAATCTTATTCTTTATCCTAGAAAGAACTAGAAAGACCTATAAGACCTAAAAACATGAAAAAAAAGGTTTTTGACTCAAACTTGAGTCTGAAACCCATACTCCAAAATAAATTATAATTCCTTTTTATTTATTTTTATTTATTTATAAAGAATGTACAATGTCATGATTACAATTATATCATAATGAAGACCAAACCTAGTTATAATTTTCAACACCCCCTCTTAACTAGGGAAGTATTCATGGTATAAGGAATCTCAACCTTGAAGCATTCTGATAAGAAGAGTTGAATTGATAAGACATATTTTGTGAGTAATATTTATCATAACCAAAATTTTCTCTAAAGGCCTTAACTGGACAAGATCATCTTTAATTATGAGTATTATGTTGGAAGGCTTTAGGTGAGCTGTCACACTACCTCTCAAGACATATACCCATCCAAATGTCTACAATTTATGTCCTTTTAGGACTATTATTATCTTGGATTCCCAAACTTGGATCCTCAAAGAATAACAATCCTCTTCTAATACTCTTATCTTTGATGTCCTACCTCATCCTCAAAGAGCATCAGCAAAAAAATTCTTTCCCTAGATTTTAAAATCCATAAGAAGTTCCAATCTATATTTTTACCCAATCCTCCGAACTCCATTATTTCGTTATGGCCTTGCCTAAAAATTATTAATGTTATTCTAGTGCCTAACCAATAAAGACTAGAAATATTTGATATATGTCCTTTTCAATCAGGGAAGAGATATCCACCAAACCAATATTACATCTTATGCACTCAAGATTCTTGTTTGGTAATTCTTTAGTTAGTATGTCTGCTACATTTTCATCTATTCGTAGATAATGCATATCTACGACCTCATTTCGTACCAAACTTTTGATGTAGCAGTACTTGTTGTTTATATGCTTCTTCTTAGCATGAAACTGTAGAAATTATACAAAAAATATGTATATCAATGGATTCAATCTGATCATGCTATGCTAAATCATGATACTGAATCCTTCTACAAATAAATTCTGGAAAATAAATGCGATCACCAATCACAACAAGTAAACAAGGAAGAAAATCAAACCACAACATAGATATTTTTGTGGGGAAATATTGCTACTCAAAACCCCTCTATCTTCTATTGTATATTCACCAAGTGATCATGAAACAATTACAATGCACTCTTCTCACAAGAGTCTCTTGCACTCTCACAACTGTCTCACACTAATCCAAACAAAATAGACCAACACTTACCCAATTTTCAGCCTTTTCTCAACCTGCCTTGCCTGCACAATTCATGTGGAGTGAAATCCATATTCTTTACCAAATTCAGCCTTCCAAAACTGTGCAATGCTCATGGGAAATCCTATGGTTTTTTTACCGCATCATGAATCCTACTAATGATACAACTGATAGTTAACATCCCTTTAACCTTTGTCTCAAATAGGTCTCCACTAGAACTGGCATGCATGCAACTATTAATAGTAAATCATTAGTTACATGATAGATCACTGCATGTGAATTAAATATGATTTAATTCACTTGACCTCTCACTAGTGCAATAAATAGTTACAACTAGTTAAATTGATTTTAACTCAATTAATTGAGTTAACTGATTTCTCATGCATTAAAATAATGCAGTAACAGAAACTTGGACCTAATAACTAATAGAATCACTCTACATGCCTCACCAACCACCCTCAACTCGAAATTCATGAGATAGTTTATTTTATCACACTCAGTTAACTATTACAAGTGATTATGAGATAAGATTACATTTTATTGTCCAATTTCATTAAGGGAAAATTAAATTAGACAAACATTTCTTGTTGACGTTTCAACACTCCCTCTCAACAAGAAAGGGATTATCATCTACCCCGATCCTACCTCTATGGTATTGAAATTTTCTCCTGGCGAGCACCTTTGTCAGAATATCTGCATCTTGATCTACCATGGGAATTTACTGAGGTAACATAATGGGCCTCTGAAGACAATTTCTAAGATGATGGTAACATATGTCTATATGCTTTGACCTATCATCGAATACTATATTAACCGAGAGTTTAATGCAACTCTAGTTATCACAATGTATGACCACCAGATCCATCTGATGACCAAACAAACCAACCGAAATCTTCCTCATCCAGATGGCCACACATGCAACCTAAATGGTTGCCATGTACTCTGCCTCAGCTGAACTGAGTGCCACAAATATCTACTTCCTGCTATACCAAGAAATTGTTGTCGATCATATGATGAAGATTCCTCCTAATGTGCTATTTCTTTCTGATGGGCTACTTGCCCAATTTGCATTGGTGAAGCCTTGAAGCTTCACTCCCTTTGTCCGTATGTACCATAATCCATACCATGTAGTGCCCTTGAGATATCTCAAGACATGCTTCACCACCTTCCAAAAGAGCTTGGTCAGCTTAACCATAGCTTGACTCAACTGGTTAACTGCATAGCAAATTTCTAGTCTGGTGTTCACCAAGTACATCATTGAACCCACAAGCTGCCTATAAATAGTAGTGTCTACTACCTCACCTAAATTATTATCTTCCTTCCTCCAGTTTCCTGGAAGAGGATTTTCCATGGGTTTAAAAATCTCCATGTGAAACTTACTCAGAATCTCTTTGGCACACTTTCCTCGAGAAATAACTATCTCACCATCCTGCTGCCATATTTCCAAACCAAGGAAATAGTGTATGGGTTCCATGTCCTTAATTTCAAACTCTCTTGCAAGATCCTCTTTGAAAGAAGTTTTCAACTACTCATCACCTATCAAAATTAGGTCATCAACATAAATTATGATAATCAAGAGCTTACCATTAACCACAATCTGCTACAGGTTCACATTTTCTTCACTCTTCGTGAAACCTAACCTGGTGAAATAGTTGTCAATCCTGGTGTACTAAGCACAAGGCACTTGCTTCAGTCCATACAGTGCTCTCTTGAGTTTGCACATATGTGACTCACTGTCAAAGGTCTCAAAACCTTCTCGATTCTCTATGTACACTTCTTCCTCAATAACTCCATTGAGAAATGTAGCCTTCACATCCATATGATGTATCTACTAACCCATATATGCTGAGAGTGCAAGGATAGATCTAATCGATGAGTACCTTCCAACTAGTGAAAAAGTTTCGTCATAGTCAATCCCCTCAACTTGTGAGAATACCTGGGCTACAAATCTATCCTTGTACTTCTCCACACTCCTATACGCTGCCTGCTTCACCTTATAGTTCCATCTAGATCCAACCACTGATTTTCTGACTGGTCTTGGGACAACCTCCCATGCACTATTCTTGACGATGGAATCATACTTCTCAACCATAGCATCAACCCAAATTGGTTGCTACACTGTTTCCTCAAAGGATGATGGTTCTGTCACAATAAACTTGCTCATAAGAGCGATGTATCCAGTAAACATGTCTGGCGACTGTCTCTGTCTCCGCAGTGAAGTAGGTGCTCCTACATGTTCTGTCGCATCAAGTCTCAATCTATCAGCTTCCATGGTGCGCCATAATATTTCCAAGGCCATAGTGGTTAAGGGTCGATCAATTTCCCTCAGTGTATTAATGGAATAGAGATGTCCTATGAGTCAACACATGATTCATATCTATTAAGTTTATTATCTAGAAAATTCCATTTAGATAAAGTTCCACTATTGTGTGTAGGAAATATATTATTTAATACATAATCGGGCTCTGAAAATTCTATTAAGAGAAAGACCTAACAATCCTCAACAATCTAGGCACACCTTAAATTAATGCTTTGGCACACTCTAACATTTCTTATTACCCCACATGTCTTGGAAAATCTTTGTACCTATAACATCTTTTGATGACATTGACGCCCAAGCACATGGTGGCATGCGCTAACACAACATGGAACTCTCCTAGCATGTGTTGGCATGCTGCATATAGTCCCTAGCATGCCCTAGAACACCTTGGTTGAATGCATTGACATACATTAGCACTTGGCACACAATTCCACTTGGCATGTATTGGGACCTATTATTAGTGTGCCTAGCATGCCCCTTTTCAAAAAGATAAAGTCCTGACTTATTAACCCTCTTATTGGTTCTTCCTTTTGTTGCCTTGACACATATTGATATATCGTGGCAACCTGTGCCACATCCTTAGCACCTAGCATGTATTGGCATATCTTGGCACTATTAATTGGCACATGATATAATTAGCACACCCTGGAACTCCCAAGCACACTTTGGGAATTCTTAACATGCCTTGGTATTCCCTAGCATGCCTTACCAATGCTTAGCATACCTTGTCACTCCCTCATTGGCATGAAAACTAACACTGACCATTAACACCAGTCTTTGGCAGTACACGTTCCTCATATTCATTAACTTCCATGAATTTTTACCTAGTTATCCCATAATGTTTTTTCCTAGTACTCCTTAATACTCATCAACATGCATTATCACTCTCTAGCACACCGTAGCACTCTTCAACATTCCCTTCCACTTCATAACATGCATAACACTAGTCCCTGACACATATTGGCGCTTGGCACATGTTGGCGCTTGGAAAGTCTTAGCATGTATGGAATATGTTGAGATGCCTTGGTATGATTTAGCATGGTTTAATATTAAATTTATTTGTGATGATCAATTGTTGGAAAGTAGATGAGAAGCAACAAAGGAATACTTGGCACTTAGAATGCACTAAGACTTTTCACTTGGAACCTATTTCCGGCTAGTGTTAGTGTGCCTAGTATGCCCCTCTTGGAAAAGGTAAATTGATGACTTATTAACCCTCTTATGTGTTCATTTCCTTGTAGTTTAACTTTTTTCTCCCTTTTGTTGTCTTGAAAGTCCCTGACACGCATTGACACACCCTTGCACATCTTGGCATGCCTTATCACTTCGCACATCTTAGCATGTTTGACATGTATTCCCACTATCTGGCACATCAAGGGGGTGAAGAGAGATGTATTCCTAGAGTAGGTCGAGTATTAGGGCTGAGTAAGGGTTGCTAAAGGGAGGTCATGATCATCCTCCAAGAGCAAAATCATCATGTGAGGGTTTAAAAAAGCTTGAAAGAATTTTAGGAACCCCCCTAAATTTATATATAATAATAAATAGGCGAATCCCCATGATACATAGGAAAAATGGAAGGCGATTTTATTAATAATATAATATGTATATATAATTTTTTGGCGAATCTCTCACGAGATTATATTATCTTGTAAAATCATGGCGAATCACCAGTACAAATGGCGAATCACTAGTACAAAATGGCAAATCGTTGTCTAGTGGAGTTCGGGGTGTTGGTTCCAATGAAGATATGGTAGTTGAACCAGGAGTTGAAGGAAGCGAACCATCAAGACCAAGCATGGCACATGGTGACTCGTGAGGGAAGTAGTTCTCGTGCAGTTTGGAAAACGCGTTCTAGTTCTACTAAGTGTAATGTTGTTGCTCATGCTACTACTAGCATTGATATTGAGGTTGGAGAGGAGTTTGAGGAAGCATGGAAGGTAGCAGTGGTGGAGAATTACAAAGAGAACCCCATGATGGGCTCCATTTTGCCCTTTGGTATTTGGGCCTACAAGATCTCATGTCCATTGAACCAACAATTAACTGTTCAACCAACAATCAACTTGACTGAGTTGATTAGGTACGAGTCAAATTAGACTAA